>WJFA01000142.1:48747-63552 GCA_009870155.1 Pseudobourletiella spinata | reverse complement strand
CCCAGTCATCCCAGGGAATCCTCAGGGTGCGGAACATCAAACGTGGGGGAACATGACGGCGTTGGGACACGTCACATCATTTGTATGGACACCCTGGGCCTGAATAAGTTCACAATTAAAATGGCTACCTCGCTGTACACTTTGGTGTATGTAGCGGATGAGTCCCTCCTTTATGAACGAGACAGTCCCTATTATTCCTTGCATATGTGCACTGAAAGTGCAAACAAGTATGAGAAGAGTTCCTTATCATTATTTCGGGTGGGCATTCATGTTATCAGAAATGAGCAGATGTTCAAACTTGTCACGTCCTCAAACACACACACGCACACACACACACACATACACACACACACACACACACAAGCATGGAGTGCAAGTCACTAAACTTATTGGCTCGGAGAGGACGGGGTGAAAACTCGGTTGTTCCCCATGGATGGATCCTGTGGTCATAAAATCTTTAAATATTTTTCTTTTATGGATTAATGCCATCGAAGACAAGCGGACGTGCATAGACTCCGCCACCGCCAGCAGCACATTTTTCCGGAGAGACCCACACATTGTCTACTAACAAGCCATATAGGCGGGGATCACTCAGGATGTCTGAGAGTGAACGTAGTAGTAGTAGTAGTAGAACCTCTCTCAACCAAGATATTTTGTACACGTTTATTCCGACAAATCATGGTTCGCTATTAAAAGTCAACTTGTTTTTCTCTAGCTTATCTCGTGTAGTAGTAGTAGTAGTTGGAGAAAAACTATTTCCTCCGCACAATAATTGGAAGCGTCATATGCTCATGCCCCTGCTCTCCGTCCCCCTCGCCAGTCTGTGAGAGTGTCTCTCAGTCAGTCAGAAGACTTTCAACCCGCGCATCCATAAGGCTTCCCCGTATGACAACCTCACTCACCCAGCCAGTTTTAGAGGTGCTGATGAGCTCTGTTAACCAGTAATGATGTGAGCCTCTTCCCACAGCCCTGACGCAACAACCAGAATCCCTCCATTCAGGTGGATTCTCCAGTCTTTTGGACGAATCCACCCCAATGGACTCCCAGAGTCTCACAGTATGCTGACGACGACAAGATTGTAGTAGTAGTAGTAGTACGAAAACGTCGATTTTCATTATTATTTTTTTATCAGCTTACCCAGCAAGTTGGGGGATTTGCTCTCGAGTTATTTAAGCTCAACTTTTTATGCACGTTGTAAAACTCTGACAAGAGAGCCGTCTTTTCCTAATTTAACAAAGTAGGCTTTTTTACGACTACTACGTCAAACATGTGTGACTTACATATGCTGGATTAGGAGGATATTCAGAGATGAGCGGATACCATGCGGATAGCTGATGGCAAGAGTGTCGGGGGCTTTGAAGTCATTGCACAGGTTACGGCGGGAAGTGTACAAGCGTGTGTGTGTGTGTGTGTGACTTGAGTGGAAACCCGTTTAGTTGATCGTTTGAGCAGGGTTTAATAATTCACTATTCTTCCCAATTTTCTCCCTTTTCCCCAATTTTCAGCGGCAGCACTGGAGGGTGGGGAATAATAAGATGCAATGGAAGAGGACATATCGGAGTCACAGATGACTCGAGCAGAATCATTGTGGTAGAACAGCTCACTGAAGGGGGGCGGGAATAGGGAGATTCAAAGCTGTAGGAGTAGCTCCTCTGCCCGTGGCCGCGGCGGTCTTCCTCTGAACTCTCTGTATAATAACCCACTCATTCCCTATTCCAGTGATGACATTGCCTATTAGTTGAAAACAAGGGATTATCGTGCGGCGAGTGCACGGGAGCTCCCACTGAATTCTCTCATGTGAGTCACACAGCCGAGCCGACCCGACATCTATAAGTGGATTGGGATCCCCTAATAATTTTCTACTACTACTACTGGCTCTTTATCATCAAACAACCCAGTGATTATTGTTTTAGAATCAAATCCATATGAATGGCTCCTATGCCCAGTTTCCTACATAAGGCTATCGTGGTAATAATACTAATAATAATGCTACTGATAGGGAAACCCTAATAAAGTACATAATGAAGACACACTCTAGCTCTAAACAGTGAGTTTATTCGTACTGCTGCTATATGTAAACTGAATGGAGCTGCTTGTGCCGTCTCAATGGAGCGAATCATAGGTCGATAACGGGCTTACCACTGGATTTAATGTGTATACCAATAGTTATAACGTCAATAAAGGGAACCTCATCATGACCTTCACTGTGGAAAGGGAAAGCTAACGGGCATTGTATCATCATCCGGACCGGGTGGAGGTGGAAGCGTGAAAATGTTCCCGCCGAAATTAGCCACTGCCGTCAGGGATCCGCCGTCACCTCCCATCGTGTCACCAACGCTCCCAGTTCGTAGCCATAGCTTCGTCCCGCATATCCGAGAGCGGGTGAGGAGGACCCGCGCCGCCTCCACTCACTCACTCACTCACCACAATAAAGCACCAGGGGAATGAATTCAGTGGGGACGACGGTACGGGTGAAGCATTGGGGACGAAACATGTGTCATTTATTAGGGAGGGCGCCGAAGAGACTAGCCTTATTTCATGGGTTGCTGGCAATGTAAATAGACACCGAGGAGCGCCGTGAGCGCTGCTGCCGCTGCCGTCGTCGTCGTCGTCGTCGTCGTCGTCGCCACCACCACCACCACCACCGTCGCTTACTCCTAACCTCCCTCTCGCTTTCCTCTGACCGGGATAATGCCCTCACTCTTTCCTCCCAGTCACCCATGTCTCTCATGGCCCAAAGGGTGAGCAATTACCCCATTACGCCAGAGTCCCACTCATTCCACAACTCGGCTCAAACATGTAAGTCAACTGCTAATCAAGCGTGCAGGCTCCACTTTGCAAGCCTGGGCTTGGGAACATCATTTCTCCCAAAACCGTGGGGGAAGCAAAGTAAAGACAAATTTGAATCCTAGTGGGCAATTTGTAAAATGGTGCTTGAGTTTGTAGCCGACTGGCAGAGTATCGGTTACGGTGAGGGCCTCATGGAACTCATGCGAGTGCCCCGACCGACAGCACTCATTTCAGGCTCCGATGATGATGATGATGATACGACCCCGAAACTTTGCAAACGAATTAGCCTTGCATGACGACAGCGAGTATTTTTCACAAATGTACTTTTTCCTCGTCCGGAGCCCTTCACTGTGAAATGAAAGTGGGACGAGATCCGTTCAGAGTTGAACGACTGGAACTCGTCGGAACATAATTATGCATGCCCTCTATCGAGGGAGTAACCTGTTGGCGCCTCCGACTGAGAGTGCAAGTGCGCTATGAAGTGTACTTCCCTCCTCGCTCTGACCGTCTGGGCCTATATCCATGTCCGTCCAACTGTGCGCGTGATATTCGGTCCACAGCTGTATGTATATATGCACGACTGATCGAGTGAAGCTCGGTGGAGTGAGGCGACAAAAAAATCAAACGGGGGACTGATACGTGTTTTATGATGATGACCTCTGGGATGCGGAGTGCGGGAAGAGTATGTGAGTCGACCCACAGTAACCTCCAGTCACCCGAAAGGCGACGCACCACCACAGAGCACAGCAGAGTGATTCAAGTTGGACGGGATAATGTGTCTAATGATACTTTCAATCTGGCACAGAGCCGCACAGGAGCCATTCAGCAGTTTAGAGTGAGACTATGCGAGTAAGAGTGAAGGGTGTCACTCCTCCGGCTCCCTTTTTTAATTTTGTCTCTCGCTCTCTCTCTCTCTCTCTGACTGTCATTCTAGATTATTATTTTATGCCCTCGGAAAAATCCAGTGAGATAATAATAAGAGGCTCCGTGAGGAAATGCGTCCACAAGTCAAGGAGTTTCTCCCGAACAAAGCGCTGGACCGTCACCCAATCAGGGGCAAACCCATCAATTGACCGCAACTTGAGTCAACATATCGCAGCAATGCTCATCACAGTATGACGTGGCCACTCACTTAATACGCCAAACTTCTGAGGCGGACAAATAGCAGAGCGAGTATAGTGCATGTAGTCTCATAGGAGAAATGGCTCTCTAATTTTCTGTACAATAACACTCGCTCCCCCACTCCCTCGGTCATTTTAGTAGTGGCATAAAAGTGCGTTAGAATGAACGTGTATATTTATATGAGCTGGTCGTAATGGCCATGCCATAACGGCCAATGGTCGATTAGCTCACAGGACGTAGTAAGTATACATAATACGGGACGTACAAACATGTAAAGTAGGGTCTTCGCGTGATTCCCTCTCGCCCGCAACATGCCTATATTGGGGGCTACTAATGCCCGAATTTGTTTGCTGTTACGAGTGGTGGGTATATATATGAGCGGTAAATATTGGAAGGAATAATTTGCCATAGTCTACAAAATTGCGTGCCCGACTTCGTGTTTACCGGGGGGGGGGTAAAGAATGTCCGAGTAAGATGGACATTAATAATGCACCGTCACATTACTGTACAACATATTTTCCATATGGTCAGCACAAGCCCGTATATTTTTTTGAGTCATCCCACATGTTCCGCCGCTCATCCGGCTACAGTCACCACATTACAGCAGCATGCTTTGTGTACACACTGTGAACAACCTTCTCATGAGGCTATAGACGGCTACTCAAATTCAAATCCCCTTGATAATTTCCGTCAAATTTCCTATTTTTATTTGCGTATATAAACTTCCCCCTAAAATGATAAGAGTCGTGGGTGGAGGGAAAGGCAAATATTTTCAGAATACCCACGACCCCAACCCAACACACATTGGACACATGTGTGCCTTTTGTTTTTGGTGGCCGGAACCCTTCCGCTCCTCTCGCATTATCTCATTTTGTCTCTCGCACTTCACTCCCACCATTAGTCTCGTCCGAATATGAGGCGTTATCAAATTATATTTGCCCTGAACAATTTACACATTTACACGCATCTCTGTGGGGACACAGGGGATCACGCAACCGTGGAGACCCCGGCATTTCATGACGGACACAAAATATATGTACATATATATATACATATATATAGATTCCCCCTATCCCCATCCCTATGGATCGTAGCTCTTTAACTCCAGAGCCAACCCGATGGGAAACAACACTGAAATTAATCGGTAATCCGTGGTAGTGGTGTGGTGGACTCATTTATACGAGTGGAATTCGATCGTTTTTAAGTGACCGCAATTACCAATGTCCTGCGCAATGAGTCGGGAGCACAGGCGTCTGGAAGCATTAGCTGCACAACACAAAAATGATGTAATAATGCCTTGCTATCCCAACCGTTATTGTCCCAGTCTTTCCATACATTATCGCAGGGACCGTATGCACATGGGATTCATGGACTGAACTGACTGGAGAAAGTAGGATTAGAATGATGATGACGACGGCATAAAAACTAAATCACTCCCGATATGGGGACTATAGCTGGAATGTGGATGAAAAATTGTTGTTGGGTTTACACAGCGCTAGTTGAGGTGATTGTAACGTCTTGTTGTCACGTTATATTATACTGTGAGAAGATAGGAGGAGGAGGAGGAGGAGCGGGAAATGAGTCTACACAGTATTTACTCATTAGGATTATGGCAGATAGCTGGCCCATTATCAAATGATTATTAGTTGGAAGGAGCGGAAGAAAAAACTCGAGGAAGGTTAACTTGTTGGGACTCACATGAGAGTCTTATGATCAGGGCCCCCAGTTCCCTTTCCACTGCGCCCACCTCTTGTAAGGTCCTTTATCCCAGACTGTATGTGCTGCAGTGTACATGATGTGCTCCCGCATTGGATGGAGGGACACAGGGGGTTTCGCGCCATACCGCACCACCTCACCGGTGCGTGAGCCCACGGGAGGAAGGTGTGTGTGTGTGTGTGTGAATGTGTGTGTGTGTACTGGGCCGTACATATGCATGCATGGAGGATGTCTGTCTATACCATAGGAGCAGTGCATATGGGACTGCGCGTGTTTGTGGAGAGGATAATGCACGCATTGCAAAGCGTGAAATCGATGAGATCCCTTCGTGAATATAGCGATAATTGGCTCTGACAGCTTGGATTCTGACAATAAAAACTTTTTTTAAATACACTTGATACTTGGAGTGCTTTTATATTTATGATTTTCCCCCATTGAAAATCCCAGCTCTTCAAAAACGGTCAATTCATTAAATTCATGCTCCCAAATGTTAATGGTCCCCATCAAGAGAGGGATATCATGCGAGGCCCCGGTCGCTTCATGCTTTAATACGCCCCACCATCCCCGTCACCCCGGTGCGCCGCGTCTCTCACCAAGTGGACCAATCACGTAATCAAAAGTCCGGACGGGACGGTGGATGCTCCGCAATATGCATGCAATGCATGTGTGCATCCCTCTCCACATAATGTTGTTTGTTCCTCTTTTTATTAATATTATTATTATATTTTGTGACGACAGGAACAAAAGCATGGCATTTAGTGTGTACGGCTTGGAAAGAGTGCCAGTTCCACACATGTCCACACACGGGGAGGATAAGGCAGCCTATTGAGCTGATGCATCTGTGTGCGTACGTGTGTATCGATTACGATGCATTCGTTACAATAATCATGAAGGACGGCAAATGGGATTCCTCCGTTCTGCACCCCATCACTGACACTGTGGGAACACACACACACTTACATACACACACACACACACACACACACACTTACACGCTATAGTCCCAGGGCGAACTTGATTTTTGCGGTTATCCTGACCGTGTAATCCTGTATGCGCACAACTTCATTCCTTCTCCATGTTCCTATAGACACAGAGTTTACACTTGAAAGTTGTTGTCATGTATCTCAAGTGTTTTTTCGAAGGGGGATGACGGTGTGTTCCTATGCTGACGAGAGAGTCGCTGACGGAGCCATTGGGAGAGGTTTCTTCACTCGCTGTACGTAGCCAAAGTGTCTGGGTAATTGTGCGGGAGTCTGTGGAGCAACTGAAAATGATGATACTCATTTGTTTCTTTTCCAAACATGGGTAGGTTCACCTTTTGTTCCCTCACACGATCCTCCATTGTGGGAAGTTTTGAGGAGAGGAGATTTTCGGGGAGCCATCTTTAAAAACGGCAATGTGTGAATGCCCACCGTCTCTTCTTCCCATTGAAATCCACAAACCGGGATCGAGTAGGCTCAGGACAGAACAAAAAGGAGGCTGGAGATTTCCGTATTACTGTGAGCCGCACAGGTATCATCCCACGGAAGTCACGTCCGGGGTCTCCGGCCTATGAATGAATAAAACTATATATATATATCTATATATACTGATGGGTAGTGCGTAATACAAAGAGCTCGTGTAAAATATGGATGGGAATATCGGGGAGGGTGCACAAATGAGTGGGCCCTTTATAGTGTCCTTCACATATGATTAAATACCGTTTACCACTCAAAATATAGCGTGTAAATAAATAAGGAGCCAAATGTGTCCGCTTCATCCATTGAAAATTAAAGAGTCATCGAATTTTTCAAATGGGAGGAGGAGAGAGGTCGGTTGAGGCATCCCTGCAGATGGCACATGCTCATCCAGTAATGATCGAGTTCCCATGCACATACGGCATTGTGACGGCTCGGAGGAGGCCTGAGTCTGTGAGTCAAATAAAATAATGGTGGCGACCACTAACTGTGGAGTGAGTGAGCTTCACTCCCGGATCAACAAATGAAAGATGATGAGAGAGGTGGAGTGTGTGGGTAAAACGGCTCATGAAAATATTTCGTCATTATGAATGAATGAGCGCAAATGGATGTTTTAATGTTATTACCCGTATTAAGGGCCACATAAATATATCGGACCGGCAGCAGTGAGTTTTTTTTTATTTGGGCTTTCCTTTTGTGTCATCTCATTGAATGCATATACACCTATTAGAGTTCATTATATTGGCTTGAGTGAGAATCCGTCGGTGGTCTGCTCAGTCCTCCGGTCCCATATGTGCACGCACACATCAGAACAACACACACACACACACACAAACACACACACACACACACACGCACACACACACAAACAACTTGCCTATATAGGAACACATACAACCCATTCCTATTTGCATAAACAAAACCATGTCCCATCAAGTAGGTTTTTTGGGATTGTGGTAATGATGGCTGCTGGCTTGCATCCATAATACACACACACACACACACTTAAGTCCTATAACCATGTGCTATCTGGCTAGATATGTCCGCCGGACTTTTTATGGCCACTAAAGAAGGAGAGAGTGCCACCGTCATATTTCTCCACTTTATTCACCAACAGAATTTAGCCGCTCCTGAATTTTTCCTCCATAATATACCCCTACAGGTGTCACGTACATTACGAAAATGCAATCCAGCCCGACGCACTTCCACAGATTTTACGACACTTCCACCCACCATTCTTGGGAAGTTTGGTCATTAAATTAGCAACTCCACACTGAAGTGCCGTTAGTTCTCCTTGAGGAGGCAGCCATCAGGCATGGGTTGATTTGTGAAGTTGCGAACAAGCTGAATGAGAGGCAGGACGGGGGCTATGGGTGTAGCACGGAGGCCACTACTACTACTACTACAACTACTACATTTGACCATAATGTTGCAGCAGCAAACAGCACGTGGAAATGTGGACGGTTGAGATGAACTTGGTAAATGCTGGACATTTAAGGAATTCTTGAAAACACACAAGAGATGAATTGATCAAGAGGGTGAGCAGAGCAGCAGCTGCGCCATTAGATTTTTCCACGAGAATCGCAGGCGGGGGGGGCCGAATGAGGGAGACAGATTGCCCACTGTACGACGTAAAAAGTGAAAAAATTGACTCCACTTCCCAGTCCACATTGTATCTCTTATTTGTATTTTCCATTGTGATCTCCCACTTCAGCATGAGACTCCATTATCCCCTCACTTACAACGAATCACTATATATGAACGACCTTGCCCACGGTTTGAGGATGGAAGCAAAAGGAGAAGTGTCCAACAGTACCTGTGGAAAATGTCCGGCGGTGGTGTGGTGCTAATGGATTAGTTTTAAATTAACCGTTCAAACTTTTGGTGCAGTTACTATTATTACTATTATTATTATTATTGTTATTGTTGACTCCCACATCTCATCCAGTTCATAATGCTCCTATCTGGCTCACGCCAGAACAACCAAAGGCCTTTTACTCTTTTGGAAGGGCCCTGGCAGTGGCAGAAGAACCAGCCGTTGAGGTATCACCCATGGAGAGATGAGTGCAAACCCGAAGAAGGGCATCCAACAGTGCGGCACAGTGAGAGCTCCCAGCCGGAGATAATGAACGCCTATTAGTCACATACGCCGCTGTGGAAGTACGTATGCGACTCTGTGACCAGCGTCCCTGCTCGCCCTCCATAGCCGTGGTGCACGGCAGAAGTGAAGAACCATCTGTCTAGTAATAATTAGAATGCTCATTGTCACCAGATTTTCCGCTTTCCTCCATTCACAGAAGACTATTTTTTTCCCTTGGAATTTCACGAGAAACTCCACCGCACAGAGCACCGCATCGTCAAGGTGTTCTGTGTGCCAACTTTCCGGGGTGTGACTCCAACACCTTGGCCATTGTGCCGTGAGCAGGAGCATGAATGGGCCCCGGCACAGGCCCACAGCTCTTGTTCCTTGCAGTTGACTCGATGCTCATTGAGCGTGGTGGGGCATCCTTTTGGCATAGCTAAACAACACGGCCATGTATATGCGCGGGTGTGCATATGAATGGGGCCCTTCGGCTCACCATATAACCAGTTATATTACAAGTCACGAACTACCCCGTCAACTCGAGACGCGCTGAGGGCTGGGGAAGACTCACTGACTGACTGACTGAGTGAGTGAGTGAGTGAGTGACTTTTGGAAGAATAGACAGACTGGCTCCATGACTCTGCTATGCGTATGTGTCACTGTGTAAGAGGACCCCACCATCATGGTTGCCGTGAAGGTGCTCATCCGCCGAAATAACATTATTTAGCTGATGTACCGTGAAGAAAAGTGCAAAGTGATCGTTGTGCGAGCCCTTAGAACTGTTATTGTAGCAATTGTAAAAATTTGGGAACGAGTTTCCAAGAGCACCAGGAGACAATGAGAGGCACTTTGAAAGGGCCTGGGCCAGGGGGATACGGATGACTTTGAAATAAATTGCATGTTATTATTGCACTCCACTTCATAGACCTTGTTGTTCTTGTTGTTGTTGCTTCTGCTGATGTAGTAGTAGTAGTAGTGGTAGTAGTGGTGCGACTACCATCACCACTGATGGACTTGCAAGAGTGAATATTTCCTTTCTGCCGTCACTCTTGAAGTCTATAAAACGGGACGGGTACAATGGCTCAGGGGACGTCCCTTTGATACGTGCCACACAAGACGAACAAATAGCACCGATTGCTTTTTATACCTCCTTTTCTCCATAGCCCGGCTGAATAGTATAACACAAGCACCGTTTGTCCCATCGTCAGGTAAACTATACCGCGGAGGTTGAGCCCACGAGAGTAAAAGAGTGCTCTCCAATGTGGCACACTTGGCCCTTCCTCTCACAAGAGGACAGTATATGGTGTGTGTGTGTGCGTGTGTGTGTGTGTGTATGTGTGTGTGTGTGTGTATGTGTGTGTGTGTGTGTGTGCGTCTGAACGATTTTAGTGGAGGGAAATTACGAGGAAGCGTAAAATTCAATGGTATTATTCTACGGTATATATATATATATATATATGGGGTAAATGCATGGGTCCGGGGACTCACTGCACACCACAATACTCTCTCGTGTCTCTTCCTCTCTAGCTCTGCTTGCGCCCAATTACATGGGAGGGACTCGGTGAGCCATGAAAAAACTGATATGGCCGAAATTACGGCCAGCCTGGATTTTCACATTCATTGTCACCCGGACTGCATTATGTGAGAGATTCAGTGAGTCAGCCCGGAGGTTCCCTCTCCCTCCTCCACTGTGTCGTCTGATTGATGTGACTCAAGTCAATCTTTCTTCTTTTCACTCCACTTCTCAATGAACTGCCAGGTCAGTCTATAATTTCCTTACAGTTTCCTTGTAGCGAGACAAACACGAACCAGTGTCCTCTCACTATCCCCTCGGTCGGGCATACATTTCTGTGGGGAAGGTTTCATCCAGGGAGGGAAGGAAGAGGCAGGTTGAGGACAACCGTGAAAAATCCCCAATGCCAGAGTGCCCCCGTCACCCAGCATCACTCACACAAGAACACTCCAGAACAAATGACAGTAATTCAAGTTTTTATATAATCTAATGGTCCGTACCGAATGAGGATGCGGAGTTGTTGCTCCGCCTATAGGCCACGGCAAGGGAATTTAGCAACTTACCTACCACCTGCCTCTTTGGAGTTGACCTGACCCTGGGTTCAATCAGTTCATTGCATGAGTTTCCCCGTAGTTTGAGAAGTTATTGAGGGTAATAGGTTGCGGATGATAGGGTATAATAAGAGGGGTTGGGATGTGCAATTGGGATTTTGGGGTGGCAGCAGCACGTGGGATGATGAACGATGGAAAAACTGGAATTAGCCCTTGCTGGAATGATAACGGTGGATCGCCACACATCACTCTTGCTGATTACTTATTGGCGGCGCCGGCGGCGGCACTGTCATCCCGGTGACATGAGCGGATCGATGACCATACTTCTGGGAGAGGGACTTGACCACCAACACAATTCAATGCTCGTCATATTGAGAGATATGCCCTCGGGACGGAGAGGAGTCACATTCCATTAACATTGCAGTTTCTCGTCAAAGGCCGGGATGACGTGTGTGTGTGTGTGTGTGTGTGTGGATTGAACCACCGCAACTGACTTGCTTCGTGTGTGTTTTGCCTTACTGTACAGTAGGACGGGGGGGGGGAAGACGAGTTGACGTTTCAAGAAAGGCTTATAATATATGTACAAATTGAAGTACACCCCAGAGTCATAAGTAGTCGGCCGCACAGTTTTCGTGGTGGTACCATGAGGGTGGCGGTAGCGTCTCACAGCACATTGTGCATACAGTTCAAAGGGATATGCGCGGAGCCGTGGGTGGACTCACAGGTAACTTCCCATGTCTCTCTCTCTCTCTCTCTCCCTCTCTCTCACTCACTCTGCGGTATTTTCGTTAATCTCATTAAGGAAATTTGAAGGATTTGTCAAAAGGGCGTTTTGGTGCGGTCACCCATATCTACTCTCATTTCAGACCTCACACACGGCGAAAATCCCCCATTTTTATTCTTACGCACAGGTGGACCATGGCTGCCGCTCTGGTGGATACAGCTTATAATATGAATGTGCGTGAGTTGATGCATATATTTATATATTTATATATTTAAGTATGTGATACACCAAGGGGTATCGTTTTGCCGTTAAGCCCATGCTCACCGCGACTACCCTGAACACGCTATCATGCACTCCAAACTGACAACAAGGAGTTGATTTTGCTCCATGTCTCCTATAATTATGCTACTTTATGAGTCCTCAGAGAGTCTGTTAAATTAAGTATGTGCATGTTTTCATGCAAATAGGGTGTAGGCTCTTGTTTTTATGTGAGTTTCCGCAGGTTTCCGTAGATGTTTAAATAGGAAAATAGGCGTGGGCGACGAGGGCCGAGGGAAGTGATGAGCATGGAAGGCAGGCTAAAGCGGCATTATGGACTATTACAGGAAGTTCTATTTTGTTCCGCAAAGCAAACAACACATTGAGACTCTCATCATCTCCTCCACTATCGTTTCCTCTTTGGAGGACCCTGACTGAGTTTCAGTAAGACACCGCAGCAGCTACTGATTGACTCCTGTCTGTGGCCCGGGAAGTCTGTGAAGGGATGAGAGTTGCACGGACGACTTTTCCCATTTCCAACCCCCTCCTTTGGCACCCTCAAAGTTTCAGCAGTGTTCAAATCTCAAGGCGGGCAAGAAGTGCAAACTAAACTTTTCCTTTTTTACAAACGCCATTTCCTCGAAACTTTAGGGACTCGGCAACACGCCTCATGACCCATCACATCGTTACCCAACAACACGTTCATTTTTTTGGTCAGAATCAGGAAAAAGTTTGTGACTTTCCGGTTTAGAAAAACAAGAATGGAGCTGTTGCTGCTGCTGATGATAATGATGATGATGATGATGATTGTAGTAATGTAGCACTAATAATTCGCTTAAGAGAGCACTCATCTGGTCCCATAAGTAGACTGACGTCGGAATTACAGTGATAGGCGTAAATTATAAAAATCGCATGCATTCCAAGGCGGAACGCGGAGATATGTGCAGTATGGGTTAAAGAAGGGGAGTTTTGAACCGGTGGAAAAAAATAACAGTTCCGACCGTGTAGCACGTTGGCTAATGGTGGGAGCCACGACGATAATACTTACTTAAGGTCCCAAACACCAATCCAGCTACTACACAGCACTGTTCGGGAATGAGTGGTGCAATTTGCTCACACACGAGGAAAGCTCCCCTTCGTCCTCGAAATTGCTCAATTTGTTTTGATGCTAGTACTAGGTTGTTGTGATGGAGGAGCATAATAATAATAAGAAATCATTTGAACGAACGGAGTCAGCCCAGAACTGTGAGGAGAGGGACGGAGGCACGGTAGTTAGTTAGTATGAATACCTTATAGGGGCTCTGATGGAAAGTTCACAACTGTACACGTGATTCCAATGGACACGCGAACTCTATATGTCCACGGCATGGCAGTTGACTTGAGTGTGTGTGTATGTGTGTGTGTGTGTGTGTGTGTGTGCGTATCATGACGGAAGGCGTAGGCAAGAATTCAACCGAATCATCAAATGTTCCCTGCATTTGAAACGAAAATAAGGGTATTTACTTTTTAAGCCACCATTCCTGCCGGCAGTGAATGTGTGAGCGGGTGGGTGTTTGATAGCTGTAGCATAGCATCGGTCTCCACTTACCCGTTGTCGTCATTAGGAAACTATGTGTGGAAAGGATTGTGTGTAGCTTGGGAGTATGTTGTAATATGATGGTGTTGCGTGCCTGCGTGTGTGTGTGTGTGTGTGTGTCTGTTTGTGTGTATGTGTGTGTGCTACCAACTACTAATCGGAGGCACACTAAAAATGCAGACCGGACCTAAATGTTGTAATAAGACAAGACAGACTGGTGGATTGCATGTATAGAGTGCGATGGCATGACAAGAGTCGAGGATGCCCGGTCGCCTATCACTCAAACAATCTACCGTCGTCCTCCTCCTCGTCTTGCATGATATGCACTCTCCCGCACTACTACTGTGCTCAAGTATGAGCACAATGGCAGGCTCATGCACACTTTTCTCTCACGGCCAGGACGTAAGTAATTTCTACCGTGTATTTTTTTCCTCTTCCAGCCAATAATATATCAGTGCAGAAGAAGACCGTCCTACTGTGTGCGGAAAAGTTGGAGGGCTCAGGGAAAATGACGGCTTTTCCCCTCCAGTAATAGTTGTTCCTCTTTAATTCACACCCGGGGGAATATAAGTGAGAGCTATCAAAGTCTCCCAACACTCTTTCGTGTCACATCTCCCAACTTCCTTCGCAATAGAATTACCCCCGTTGATAAGGGATCTCTTGCAGGAGAACCTTGAGTCTCCCTTGTCTCAACTCGTCAACACATTTTTTTTCGCCCACCAAATAATTGTCCATCTTGTTCCTATATATATATATATATATATATGCATGTACATGCATGATGAGATGATGATGAACCAAAGGAACTGTAATATCCCTTCTGCATGGCAAGAAGATTTTCATAATTAAATTAGAGTTTTATGTGCGCTCATATGGTGGGTAATAAAAGTTTACATGGGCATGAGCAAGGGAGAAAGAGTGTGTGTGTGTGTGTGTGTGTGTGTGTGTGTGTGTGTGTGTGTGTGTGTGTGTGTGTGTGTGTGTGTGTGTGTGTGTGTGTGTGTGTGTGTGTGTG
>WJFA01000142.1:0-45000 GCA_009870155.1 Pseudobourletiella spinata | reverse complement strand
ACCATCATTTCTGAAACAAAGAATTTTGAGGGATTCACAATAATACTGTGTTGTTTGTTGGCTTGCTCAAAGTGGTGGTGGCGACCGGACTGTCCCGAGCCGCGCGTCTCACCCTCACACTCACAGGAAGGAACTGGGAAAGGTTAATGGATGCTAATATGTGACACAATGATAGGGTTCATAGCCGATCAAGTGTGGGTGCATATGTGTCCCTTATCTCATCTTGTCTCCAGCACTCAAAGTGCATTTATTATATTTTGCCCGAACAGTGTAGTAAAGCCTAATGGCAATTATACATGTGTGCACAAATTTCCAAGGGGCGACACAAATGGACCCAGCTCTGCACATGAGCTCGTGATTTCCCATGATTTTAAGGGACTCATACTATAAGATGGGGGGAGTACAGATAGGCTATGATCGAACAATATTTTCATACACTCTACATTATCATCCCTCATGACCGTCCAGGGTCATTAAAGGAAAGTTATAATAACTGATTTATCACATGCATTTTGGCATGAGACTAGACGGCTGACGTGTGTAGGGAGGTGCAGTGCAGACTGTAGACCATATACGTTGGACGATTTGGGGGATTTGGAAAGTGTTTTCACTTTTCAGACTGTCTGCCAGCAGTTTCCTCATGACAGTCTCCGTGCACGCTATCGAAGTGCCGCCGGTCTGAGGTGATTGCATTGCCGTCTGCCCCATATGATTCCCATCCCATTTGCCCTGGAGAGTCGTGCAGAGGAGAAAATGTGGGGTTAGCCTCCTGACGCTCATGCTTGACCCTTGGGAAAAGTTATCCACTAATAAAGCTAATAAAAATAATTTTAATGAAACTTTATTTTCAAATCAGACTCACTCACTCACTCACCCACTCACTCACTCACTCTCAGAGTAAACACAAAAAGGGGTGACGAGGGACGAAAGTGACAGACTTTTGGAAGGAATTGGCGACATAGGATCGTCACCAAGTCACACAAATACGCATGCACACCCAGTTGTTTGACATGGGTGAGAGGACCAACGTTGTGTACAGCCCCAGCTATATATCCATACGGAGACAGGGGAAGGGCTGACTGAGAGGTCCTGCCCTGTCGCCCTTCCGACTAATTGTCGTCAAAGCAATGACTGATGTTTAGACTGGCTACTTCTTGGAGAAGTTCCTTCGTCAACAAACCATATGGATATTTACACCCAGGCAGGTAGTAATTGAACTGGTCTGGGCAGAAGGTTCTGTCGGAGATATCATTACTACAGAGGGACACCGGCCTGATCTGGACATCGCCCAGGTAGGCATCATCATCATCATCATCATCATCACCATCAGCAGCAGCAGCAGCAGCATAAAGTACACTCATAACAACTTTGAGCTTCGGCTGCTACGATCTCATTCTCCGTCCTGGAGGCAGGAGAGCCAAGATCATTAGTATATAGTCTCTCTCCTCCACTGTCATCCCATGTTGACATCAAATTCATTACAGAACATGCATTAGCCTATGTCTGTGTCCCCACAGTAAATCAGTTGAGCTGGCCTGTTATATTGTCAGCCACTCAGTGGATTTACGTCCGCACTGACTGTGTGGACAGGAGAGGCACGGTGGTGGTGGTGGTGGTGGAGTTTGACTCCTCCGGGATGGATGTGACTACATAATAGGTTGAGTGAGTGATGTGCGATGGCCATCTCGAAAGTTAGCGGAACCAGTTCCTCCGTCGGTGATAATGTGCGCACGTACAAATGCAAGGCATATTTAGGCATGCATATGGGCCCGACAATATATCCCCCATATGTGCCCACAAGTGTACCATTGTCTCTACGGCACATAGCAATGATCATCATTGATGGATTTAAGGGAACCACTTAAAAGAATATATGCCCTGCTCGCTTGCAGCATGCATGAGAGAGCCAGGAATTGGTGGCACGAGTTAGTGGCGACAGGACATGGAGACCACCAAGAGAAACCTTTTAGTATTCAAATCAATCAGTTGACTCTCGTAAATAGTCGTCTGGCTATCATTTAGTCCTTGCCAATGGCTCACTGTTTTCCCAAAACTTCCCCAAATAGCCTGTCTCTCTGGTCAAAGTTCCGTAACGAGTCTACGACCGTTTGGGATGAGAGCACGGAGCCCGTTCCCATGGTATGCGGCATGTGCAGCCGATTTGAAACTGGCAAAGTTTTGAATCGAAAACCGCTAAAAACTATTCTTATATTATTTAAATAACAAGTGTATATATATTGTTGTTGTTTTTCTTGCTCATTTTGAGCATAGCCCACAAGTTTATTTGTTCTTAAGGAGGGGGGTCGGCCGGAGCCTGGCCTGAGGATGAGCCAGGGTCGGGAGATTATGTGTGGGCACTGCTAATACTAGTACTACTACTGGTTGTTTCAAAGTACAGCTCACCGCCTTCGCCAAGCCGACAGACAAGGGCCATAAGAGGAATAAAATCAGGATGAAATACGATGGATACTTAAGGCATATAACGCAGTTGTAGAAAATAAATTAATGCTGTATAAATGTTAAACAGTTGGATCGGACCGGGACACGGGGATGAATTATTAGAAAGAGCTTTAAAGGATTATAGCATAGACCGTATCGTAGGCATTACATATTGGGCTGGAATGGAAGTATCCATTTCACCTCATCATCATCATCATCATCATCATCATCATCATCATATGGATCCCATAACAATCCAAATCCATCCATGCATGGAGAAGAATTCAACTGGGAATTCAGGATAGGACAATAATAATTACTACTCGTAGTGAACCATGGTTCACCACAGTATTGCTCACATACATAAGTGAAGACGGCCGATTTGTATCAATACACTGTAACATAGAGCTCCCGGTCTACTCTCAGCACGATGGTTCATGCGTTCTCAAGGTTTTCTGCCCTGTCCATAGAGCAAGATCCATAAGGTAAGAACCCGAGCTTGCTCTGCTCCGAGATGAGATGTGGAGATATATAGAGTGAGAGCGTAAAAAAATGCCGACCTGAAAATAAATCTGTCTCCGTTCCTAATTAAACGCCAGCTCTAATCATCTGTAATTGGTCTCTAAGAATTCCCCAGTGCCTCCTGGTGCGTATGGCAAAGGGTCCGACGGCTGGGTTCAGGCTTCCACGGCTCCGGTCTATCCATGTCCGTCCATCTCACAGTCAGTCACTTGGACATACGCGCACACCTACACGCACACACACACACACACACATGCGCGCACGTACACCCATGCACACCCCAACGTGAAACACTGACCGTCGAACATATGCCTCGAAAAGCCCTGAGAGGAGGTGTATAAAGGAGAGAGGAGGATGGATCTACGAAAAAATAAAGATTCTCCGAACGCACGAAACTCCCGCTCACAGTTCCCTGGCCGTTCCTCATGCTCTCTACCCATATACAATAATCTCCAAAGGCTTTTCCTCCCCGCTTTCGTGGAAACTGAAGCACAAAGCTTCTTCCCCTGATCCCTAAATCCCCTAGTTTTCTCATTATCACCACTTGCTTAATGCCCAGCTTTACTCATGTCTAGGCACTATCCACATCCACTGTATGTATGCACCTCACCGCAAGATACTTGGAGCGCGGAGTGGTCATAGTATAATGCTAATTCTAACTGTGAGTCATGTTGTGATTAGTTGTGGAAAGTATTAGTGCATTTCCCAGCAACACCCACTACCCGTCCAGCGTTGCCCTCCCCCACTTAAACAATTTAGTCTCCCCATTTTGTGAATAAATAAGAATAAATAATGTAATAATAAACATCTTGGTTTCCGCTCCTAAGTGAATTCTAGCCGACGGTGAGTGGAAATATGATTTAGGACGCACACAGACACACACACACACACAATCACACACACACACACACACACACTTACATATGGGATTATTATTAGTGACGTTATTCCTACAATAAGGCTTGGAGCACTATAACAGGGTCGTAAAAGTCAGGAGTGCGGCACCCGTCCTGCAAGTACGTACGTCCGCGGCCAAGGTTCAGTTCAAGAGGCCACTACTCCATATGGTTTGGCCTGTATCCAATATATTATGAGGAGCTCAAATGTAATGCTCTGAAAAAAAAACAAACAACAAAATGATTTCTGAATATGATGACCTGATCAGGTGAGCCGGCAAGTTAAGAAGGAATTACAGTGTCTGATTCTCTCATGGCTTTGGGGATGAACCTCGTTGGGAGAATCTCCTCTGTCTCTCTGTCTCTCTCTCTCTCCTGAGGTGGTGAAGTTTCAAATGGTTCTCCCTGTCAGTGTGTGTAACTTTCGAGAGCGGTCATTTGTTTGTAGATAAGTCATATATGTGTAATTTGTCATTAGTTTGAAAATAATTAATGATGACGGAGGTATGGCTACAAAAGTTGAGGGAGTCAAGGGTTCGTTAGGGCTGGACCCAGCGGGATGAGTGGTATGTGCGTACTGTGTGTCTATGTACATTATGAGGACTGACAGTGGAAAAAACACATTTTACTGGGCACACCAAGCAAAAGCTGCAGCAGCAGCAGCAGCACCACCACCACCACATAATACACAGCACACATACCAGGGACTGCCGGGGCAAGTTACGTGGTTTATGTGAGAGTGAAGTAATTTCTAGCACATTATGCTCACGGTATGGTAGCTATGTGAGGGAATGACCTGGTGGCATAAGGCAACTGCTCAGTAGCAACATGGATGGACCGGCGAGTCAAGCAAGAGGCAAACCAAACAATTATTGTGAACTGTGTGAAAAACTTGGGGTGATTTATAACTTTTTGAAGAGGACAAAGCATATCTCTCTTTCTTCTTCATCATCTTCTTCTTCTTCTTCTTCTACTCCTACTACTACTTCTTCTTCTTCTTCTTCTTCCAGCCAAAATTTTTTCCTCTTTTCCACTCGAAACTCCTTCGATTTGGCCTTTTCTCCTCCAGCACCATTCCTCCCAGGCCCCATATTTATCCCTCTCACAGTATGTACCTCTACATCTTTCTCTCACCATCCGCGAGGTTCCTAAGCTGACTGTGACTACTGAGAGCCAGCAAGGCTTCTCGGCCGTATAATAGCAGAATGAAATCAACTCGAGTAAATTTTCTGCTTGTATTTATTGTCCGGACGTAAGTGCTTTTTTCAGATAAATGGACTTGGTCTTGTGCATTCAATTATACTACCTTTTAATGTGTTCTAGTCATAAAGGATATTTAACTGAATGGAACCTACCACGAAAAAGGAAAGATTTCCAGAATAATTGACTCCCTATTTTAGTTCATTGAGGAAAAAATTTTCAAATTCTTCACTATAGACCACTGCAAGTCCCTCACCCCACGAATCCCTCACTGACTCTCTCTCTCTCTCTCTCTCTCTCTCTCTCACTCTATGTCTCCCTCGCTCTCTTTCTTTACTGAGAGTTCATCAAAACCTTGGATATTACAATGGCTCTGTTTACTCTGGAATTGCATCTTACACAGCGTGCTCCACTAATTCAAGAGGAACTATAGGGGGACGCAGGCCGAGACCTTAGCCATTCTAACCAGGGTAACAGACCCTAACGTAAACAATATTGATTTCATTATACTCAAGTGGACGTGTAAACTATGGGGGATCCTCTCCTCCTCGTCATCATCATCATCATCATCATTATTGAATCACATGGTCATGTCCCAAATAAAATTCTGTAGTGCAAGTGCGAGGGGAAAAAAGTGTGGAACTTGTTCTCATGTGCATGTGTTTACCTGAGTTCCTTGTTAGTTCCATTAGGCAGCAGCATTATCGTTGGAGTCAAACAGGTGGGCTCCATCAACTATCAATTTTTCCACTGCTGCAGCACAAAGAGCAGTGCCGCGGCAGCTGGACTATCACTGTTACTCACACGGTAATATGATTGGGATGACGATAAAGTTGTGGGAGAGAAAAGAGGAAGGATGATATGAGATGTGATTTTTATTCGCGACTCATATTGCTGGACGGAATTCATACTTTTGATTAGTCCTGATTGCTCCAGTGCAGTGGTAAACATTTTGTTTGATTGACAATCAAACAGAGAGGGTTTGAGATGTTAGAAAACAAGAAAATTATGAGTGTGAGTGTGAGGCTTGCCTGCCTATATAGTGGTTATTTCCTGAGCTCCTTGCAGCAGCAGCTCATAGTGGCGTCAAAGAGTGAGGAGGACTCGTGGTTTTCAAATCTTGCACAATGGTAATAAATGGGATGTAGCCGAGTATTCTGGAGGCTCGGAGGTCGGCCTCATCATAAGGTAGTAGAGGTAAAGGGAGAGGGCCTCTCGGAAGGTGTGTGTCTGTGTGTGTGTGTGTGTGTGTGAGTGTGTGTGTGTGTGTGAGAGTGTGTGTGTGTGTGCGTGTGTGTGTGTGTGTGCCTGCACGCAGGGAGCCCACAAGGAAAACGCACTGCGTTGACTAGGGTACTATACGTGGCAAAGCGGCTCCAAAAGTTAAAGCCGACTTTTTTTTTGGGAGGAGGGGGCTTCCCGGACTCATCCATATCACAGCAGACTCTGGCCGACTATTTCCACGCCTCAAAACGGCCCAACTTTCCATTCTAACTCCAGAGCGTAGCTCGTTGACATCCATTCCTTGGCTGCGTACTCGCCAGTCAACTCGGAAACCGCTGACTCCTCCGTACTGAGAGAGCGAGCGAGAGAAGCTCTCCTCTCCAATCACACTGCCACCATATATACCATAACAAGTAAACCAACCTCCGCGTGAGCAGCAGTATTAGACTCCTCGCTCTGACACCATCACCGTCACTAATCCAAAGCTCACCGTGGATTGCGGCGGCACATCGTCGCGGATCATCGTTTCCCCTCACAATTTGTGGTGGTCATTTCAACTTCCATAGTCAGTCGAAAGTCGAAAAAGAAGCGCGAGATTCAAGAAGGAAAAAGTTTTGAGAGTTTCAACGGGGAAATTTGAGTGAAAAACAAATCGGTTTTGTCGTCGTCATCCGAGGCGGACATTCTATCATCACATCAAGTTTCAATCCTGTGTTTACCTTACACTTCATACACACACACACACACACGTGCTTCGCAAACAAAATTATGAGAGTATCCTGATCTCATCATCGAAACGACAGAGTGAGAGATTCGTAGGAACTCCTTCCACAACTGAGTGAATTGAATCGTGCTAATTATTTTACTGGTCCAAAGTGAATAGTAGCGGACGACGAGCGGTCTGAAGACCGGAAACTTTGATCCACAGTCGGCTCTCAAGAGAGATGTTATCAGACTTGAAGTTGTTGTCAGGTGGTTCCGCCGAGATGTTTGCATCCAAGATGCTCAAGAGCACAGCGACCAAATCAAAATCCTCCCTGTTCACCGTCGACTCCCTCCTCGCACCGAAGGATGTGCACGAGTACAATGATCTGTCCCCACCCGCCACACCGCCCAGCCCCAGTCAAGCTCCCGTGTCATCGTCCAGTAGCAATAGTAGTAGCAGTGCAGTCCTCAAACCCTTACCGGTGCCAAATAATCCCATCTTCCCCCACTATCCGTTCGCATACCCGGGTAATTTACTCATGCCCGGCCTCCCCTTCCCACCACATCCGGCCGCCATTCACTCCTGGTCAGGATTTAAATTCCCATCAAGTCTCAACGACTGCCCACCGAGTAAGTGCCAAGATTTTTGTACGTTATTGTTGCAAAATTCCACTCGTGCCACCTTGCGCATGTCCCTCATTAGTTCTCTTGTCAATAATAATTAGCTATCAGTTTCGGCAATTATGATAGTGTACACTGTAGTAGTACTTGTAGCTCCAACATATGAGGAATAGTTGAGAGAGAGAGAGAGAGAGAGAGAGACAGAGTTGAGATTTTGGCTCATCCTGAGAGTGGATGGGATCCTGGAAGCTCGGTAAAAGATCAACGGAGGAGGAATGAGAGAAAACAGACAGGAGTTTTCGAGTCAAAATAAACATCAGGTTTCGATACGATAGGCTGATGGAAAGGGAAGTGAGGCCCGCCGGTTGATCTCAACTGGAACGTTTTTAAGCCCTGTGAGTCTCAAATGTTCCCGTCTCTGGTTATTAGTAAGAAAGAAATACTTCCAGTCGGCTTTCCCTATGACTCACTCACACACCAGTGGACCCACCACTCAGGAAATGTGACATGGCAACTGAAAACTGACTGAGTGAGTGGCCCAACTGACAGATTCTTAATCCAGGCTGCACTCACAGGGTTACTATATCAACTGAGACTGTACACGGAGGGAATTTACATGAATGACTTTTCTTTATTCCTCACTCAGGTCCTTCTAATGAGTCATCCAACGGGAACAAAATGCTCCCCATGAAGTGCACACTGCGGAAGCACAAACCGAATCGGAAGCCCCGAACCCCGTTCACCACTCAGCAACTCGTTGCCCTGGAGAAGAAATTCCGGGAAAAACAGTATCTATCCATAGCGGAGCGGGCGGAATTCTCATCATCCCTCAACCTGACAGAGACACAGGTAGATGAAACGTACTTTTGGAACATATATATATATATATATATATATATATATATATATATAAACATACTCCTGTCCCCCCCTCCGATTTACCACCACACGGGCATACACTATGTCAGCTTGTCTCGCTCTCCACTCCGAAGGCATGTAGGTATCCTGTCGAGCCGTAACAACAATCATCATGATACGGACTCACTCACAGTCTGAGAGATTCGAGGAGGTGGACGAGTATATATACATAAATGCGCCGTGGAGCCCATGGGTGGGCGCTCGCTCTCAGCTCACGGAGATCCCCGTCCACGGTGTATGAGGAGTAAAAGAATGATGATATTGTTCCGCATAGTTTATGGTCGGAAATCATAGCTGGGCTGTGATGGGAGGGTTAGATCGTCGCTGTGGGTACAACAACCGCCCATATAAAACTGTCCATAGGATGTCAAACATGGGTAATGACGGATCCGCCTGAGGAGTATATAGGCTTACGACAGAGACACATCCCCAAGTTTTTATTGCTATTGCGGTGTGAACGACTGCGGGAAGGAGTCGTTAGCATTTACTTACACAGATTAGGCCCTTTATTCACGGCTAAAAGTTAGTAGGGTGGGCTTGTATGTGTGTGTGTGTGTGTGTGAGTGTGTCTGTCCGTGTCTCCGTCTGGCTGGGTATGACTGCTCAAAAAGTCCTGGATAAAAAGGACTTTGTGCTCCTCCACATGGATGATAAGGCGAGGCGAGGGGAGTCGGTATGTCCCAAAAGGTCCGACTTCCAGGGAAAAATGTGGAGAATATTATTAAAATTAAAAGGAGCTCAAGTGGGCGGTCGGCAATTCCCTTGGCGACCCTTCTCGCTTTCAACAATGTACTTTTATAGTGTCCGCATATAGGCAGAGGACACAGGGGGAGACGAGGGCTGTCTGACGTGGGAATCTGTCCAAAAGGACATTCCGGCCCAAGTTGTTAATAATTTTTCAAGTTGTGACGACACTATTAGCGAGAGCCTGACTCATTCTCACTCTCATCATGTGAGTGAGTGTGTGTGTGTGTGTGTGCGGGATTTTGGGTTGGGTGTGGGTTGGGCTCCTGCGCCACCTATTTATTATTATTATTACTTTTATTCTCATTATTATTATTATTATTATTCCTACTATCCACCCTGCTCCGAGTCCCGGACACCCGCAGCACATGTGTAGACAATTCCCATTGCCAAATCATTTCAAGTGATACGATCATCCCGCAGCATATAGAGTGTAAGACGGAGAGAATTCCCCATTATTCTACGATTATGAAAATATATGAATTGTTCCGCCAAAATATACAATGTGCATGGTTGGACTGGGGAGGCGGCGTGCCAAATGTGAGTCTAAAGGGCTTATTAGTGAATATCATGAGCGGACGATGAAATAAATTGAACTGGAAATTGGGACTGCACGATTACGAGTAAAGAATGCTCCCCATTTCCCTCTCCACTTTGCTCACACGGACGCCTTGGGCGTGAAAACAAACTATATGCTGTGTGTGTGTGTGTGTGTGTGTATGTGTGTGTGTGTGCGTGAAGGCATGCAGTGTGTGGTATGGATGGAGGAGTTTATCGGGAAAAGAGTCACTGGCAAGATTAGGCCTGAGTAAATTCCCCATCACCCCTTATTAATCACAGCAAACAGTCTGAATTTACTATCGGGCAAGTGAATAATTAGTAAAGTTATTGCAGACTAGGCGGGGTTGTACCATAAAGGCCGTTGTGGCCGATAGTGGCGGAGTTTGTTGAGTGTGAGTGAGGGAGAGAAAGAGAGAGAGAGAGAGAGAGAGTGCCAAAAATTACTCTGAAATTACTTCCCACTTACGTTCACATTAACAGCGAGCGGGGGAGAGGGTTTGGACGACATGGAAATGGCAGCACACACGCCTCCCTTCCATTATTATACTGTGTAGAATTCAGACAAACATACACAAACATGCACACACACACACACACAAACACTTACACGCTATCCACTCTCTTAGACTCCGTTTAAAGTGTAGACCAGAGCCTTGCTTGCCACGAGGTCACAGGAATAATTAAAGACGTGAGCGGGGAGCGCGGAACCGTTTACTACACTTTAATTAAAGCAATATATTCATTTTCCACAGTGCACGCCATAAGACTGTAGAAGGTGTAGAAGCTGCGGAGTGTGTGTATGTGTGTGTGTGTGTGTGTGTGTGTGTGTGTGTGTGTGTGTGTGTGTGTGTGTTGTGTGTGTGTGTGTGTGTGTGTGTGTGTGTGTGTGGAGAGAGAGAACTTTGAACAACAAATGGAGCTGGTGCATTCATGTGGCACTTTACCGTCTCGAGGTATTTAACGGATAAATAAAATATTCTGCGCATACACAGCGAGGATACATGCAAGCACACATTGCCAGAGTTTGTGGAAACTTTGTGTGGAGGCAAATATGGCGGTAATAGTTGTGCTTTCCCCCGCGCCAGTTACGGTTGAGGAGCCCAAAGTAGTACTCACACGGCCCTGTGGAAGACACTCCTTTAATGACTCTCGTACCTTGTAAAGATGTACTAGTTAGCCTGCGTGATCTGTCATGGTCTAATTTTAGCTGCACAACTCTTGAAATTGCTTTGGAAAATCATTCGTGAGCCCGTGGTGCTGTTTAAGATGTTGTCACTATTAATTGAGGTGGCTCGACCCATGGGAGAGCCAGAGGTGTCAATTCACGTTGTCATTCACCTGGCCTTCTACCCCTGTCCGCTCCAACTGTGCGGAGTTGACTCTGTGACGTGATTAAAGTGTGAGTATGCATATTTATGCTAAGGTCCATGATTTCACTTGTCATCCATGGTTACAGTCACCACCATCCTTTTCCGCCATGTATGAGTCCCTGATGGGGACTAAGATTTCATTTGAGAACTTGAGAGTAGAGTTTAGGTCATTTTTGTAGCGGTTTGAGGCTGTTTAAGTCATTAGAAGGAGCAGCGAGAGGAATGATGGTGTCATTAATGCAATTCACAGTTTGACCAATTCCTCATGTGTTAGCCCCGCTATTTTTCACAAGTAGAGTTTAAGGCTCTCGTCTTTGTCGTTGTTGTCGTCAGCACTGAAGCTTGGATGCGTTCAAGTTGCGTGTACCACTTGGGATTATATTTGCTAAAAATTGCTACCGGAATTAACAAGGTTGGATGTTGTTGTTGTTGTTGTTGTTTATTCCACCATTTTCTGGCTCCTCTAGCACAATGTTATATTGTCCCAACTGATATGAAAATAATGACTTAATGGGTAGGAAATGTGAGAAGGCTGTAATTTTTATTTAAAAAGGGAAAAATCCTCTTATCGGTCAGTCCACGTTCATTATTAATTGCACTATCCCTCCGTGGGGTGGCTTCAACGGAGTATATAAGGCCTGTAATATGAATGAGCTCTCAGCTAGGGTATATGGTGTGCGTATACATTTATATTTATGTTTATGTGATACGGGTACTCCCAAGTTAAAAGTTTGCGTGAAACTTACGGGGGCGTGTATGGTACTCTCCGTTGTTGCATGCGAGCCCTCTCCGCTGATGTGGTGAGACTTGAGTGGCCGGTCATTTCAAAGTTAGTGGTGAAAAAAATATTGCGAAGATTCCTAGGATAAGTTGACAGCTTGGAGGGAAATGATTGTTACAGGTGTACAAAAATGACTGCTTCTGTCACGCCAGGGAGGAGCAATTAAGTTGGAGCAGTGACAAAGTCACAATTATAAATCCTCGAGGACAATTACATTTTTCCACAAGGATACCTTGGGAAAATGATAGGACACACTCCTGATTTCTCTTCTCCTTCACAAATCGTCAAGCTGTCAAGTGTATATATGCTTGTGTGTGTGTGAGTGTGGGTGTGTGTGTGAAGAGCGGCGACGGTGGAAGGGGTGAGAGAGCGCCATCGGATGGCCAGGGAAGAGTACTACGTACCATTAGTATCCCCTTGTGTACAGGGAAACCGTTCCGAGTTTGGAACACATATAGAACCATCCCATTGGCTCCTTTGAATTTGAGGGGTTGTAGCCAAGCGGCTGCGGGAGTTCCACTCCAGTGGCGAGACAGCTGTATATAGAATTGCCTGTTCCACCCTTCAAAGCCTCATTGTACCGTTTATTGGTGATGAATCCGTGTTTCTCATGAATTTTTTTTCTTGTTGTTGCCTTGTTCACAGGTCAAGATTTGGTTTCAAAATCGCCGTGCTAAAGCCAAGCGACTTCAAGAGGCCGAACTGGAGAAATTAAAGATGGCGACCCGACCGCATTTAGCGGCTGCATTTGCCGCGGCTGCCGCCGCAGCCAATTTCAACTCCCTAATACAGAACAGCGCTCAACTCCTGGCTCATCATTAGAGCATTAGAAGACTGGTCCGGGGGCAGTTGTTTGTTGTGTGTTTGTGTGGTGCGGGTGTGCGTGTGGGGCTGAGAACTCAGTTTTGAGTGAAACAATCAGTGTATCTTTACCATCACCGGTAACGTCGTCAACTCGAACCCGAGTTTGTGTACTCCAGAGTTTTGTTTATTTTTTATCGCAATTTTGTCTTGAACCCTACCTTGTTTTCCCCATGATCTTGATATAGATTTATAGCAGGGATAATGACTACGAGCCGCCGTTTATGCTCAATGTTTGATTGTTATTTATCGTTTAGCCGTTTAGTTTAGAACCTATTTCCTATAGATATTTGTTGAATGTTGTCAGCGTTTAGTAAAGGACCGCCTGTTTTATATATATGTATGCATTCATACATATATATATATATATATATACATAATATATGCATATAATTCGTCCAGTTTAGTTGCGAGTAGAGTCCTAAAAAATAAATCGTCAACCATGCAATTATTTATCCCGTTACATTCTTCAGTTTGTGCTTTTTTGCCGAGTCTTCAGACATGATTTGATTATCACAATGGCGTGCTGGCCCATTTCCACAATACATCGTCCCAGTGAACCGCTCATGTACTCAATTTTTGTGAATGGCATGCTTGAACTCGCATCATCATCATCATCATCAAATTTTGAAAATATGATGGGATCGGCGGATGAAAGACGAAAGCGATGCTCTCGGATCGCATTGCACTGTACTGTCTTCGACTGTTTACCTTGGATCGTCACCCCAGCATGTTCATTTTGACCCGCCGAGTGTGGGGTAGCACACCTTGCAACTCGTCAGAATCCTGGATAATATGACGTAAAAATCGGAGATGCGGGTCGAATCGGCGGAAGATGTGCACTGTAGCAACTTCGGAAGGCTCCATCATCCGCATCCTATGAGCTTGAGGACTTTGAATGAGTTTGATGTACTAGGTTGAGTTGACGTTTGGCACGCAAGATTACAACTTGTTGGACTGGCGGCTCACAGCATGTTCTATGATGACGGGGTTGATGGTGATGACCTTGCTCGTGCATGAATCAAATAAATTCATTTAATTACATATCAATACACATGTAGCTGAGTGCTGTGGAGATGTACTAGAGAGAGTCTACAGAGACATTAGTCGGTGATTAATCGCCCTATCTTAGGTTACACTCAGGCAATTTGTACGAGAGGACGTCCATTCCAAGTGGAATGCACGTATGCAAGTTCGACTCATAAACGGTCGTGACTCATGTGAGCTGATGTCCCAGTATGAATGAGTGCTAAAGTAAGACCGCCCTGATCTCATTTCTTAAGGATCAGAACCAGTAATGGGATGTCCAGTACTTACCACGCCATTTCATATTCTTAATTAGACTGCATCCCAATATGCAGGATCCATATAAATATTCCTGCTCATAATTACAAGATTCAGGCGGACACATGAGCCGTGTAATCATGTCCCCCTATCAGATGGCTTTACATATGACTTTTAAAACTCTTTCAAACCAGTTTGGGTTTCAGTTACCATCGGTAACTTACCAATATTCAAGCATTAGTTTGCATTAGTACAATACATTCTCATCTGTCCGGCAAGAGTTTGTAAACTGCTGCATCTAATTCCTAGCCTGAGAAATGATGTCATGATCGAAAGTACCGGTTGTAAATTCCGTACGGAGAATCCCAATGATCATTATTCTTGATGACCGTACTATCCCTATCCGTTGGAATCTAGATATGGCCATTTGATCGGCGACTGTTGGTGAACCGCATAGAAAGCTAAAAAAAATAAAATCATCAGGAATCAGAATCAGTATTTAGGAGAGAATGTCGTGAAAATGATGGATATGGCAACAGATGATGATGACTTTCAATATCATTACTCATCCCAGTATTTGAGAGGTCACGCCGAAAGCTGCATGCTTGCCCACCCCACAAATTCACCCGAAATTGGGATTAGATCACATATTCTCCTGGCTATTCCGATGATCATTTTGCGGCTTACAATATCCTAATATATACATATATAATATATATAATATGTATAATATATAATATATATATATATATAAATCACAAGAGTCTATAGATTGAACTACCATTATCAACTCCAGTTCTAAATCCCCACACAGTTCGAGTCTGAAAGGGTTGAATGAAGGAATGCGCCATTTTACTTCCGAGCTAATCCCAAGCCACTACGAGAAACTCATTGTGAAAGTTATTATTGTTAGCATTAATTTCATGGCCAAAGTGTAAAAATCCCCTCGTTGAATGTGCGCATAAGAAATCCTGATTACAAGGGAGAATATTTTGGTAGCACGTGTAGCCTATAAACATTGATAACTTCCAAGTAAGTTTATAGTCCAATGTCCAATGTCATGTTGTTCATATGTAAAACTGGAGAGTAATGTAGAATAAACTGCCGTTGTTAATAAATCAGTAAGATGTCATGCTACCGCCCTATCTGTCCCCGTCATTCCGCATTCCACTTTCCATGTGAAGTCGCCGGTATGAGTGGTGGTGGTGGTGGCGGCGGTGGCGTCAGGCCGTGCCGTCTGGTCTCATTGTAACAGAGCCCTTCTCCATGGAACCGTTGCATATATATCCCCTTTTCGCACAACAGTGACAAAAGCAGGGTCGCCCATTCCACGAGCCACGGAGCCACCCATCAAGCCCAATGAGGACTGTTCTACGACCACTATATAGTCATCACCCATACTCAACACCGGTACCAACTGCATGTTTCATGAGCCTAATAACACTGTGCGCTGGGACAACTTGGACGACTCGACAATTTCTTGAAAAAAAGTGTGCTGAGACGACGGTCGAGTACAAGGAAAAAAACACACAAGGTTGACAGACAGTCTCAAAACATCCAATCAGACTCTCCGCTTGGACTGACGGTAAACACAAGTGATTGTCTAGTCACAGAAGAGGAGAAAGGGACTTGATTGGTCCGCACACCTCACGAGAGGGCCTGAATATTTGCAATATGCACTCACAGCAATATTCTCCATACCCCCTACTTGCCTACAACTAATAAGACCAAATCTCTACGTCATCCCCAACGCCCATAGCCTATACATTTCCATCCATCCATCCTTGCCAAGAATGGGGGCGGGTGGGTAATTTGTAGTCGATGCCGTGAGCTACCACGACCACCAGAGGGAAACTTCAATTTAATCGGCCAAATTGTATATATATGTATATATATATTTGCAAGTTCTTTGACCACTTTACCTTCTTCCCATATGCGTTCCTGTCAGTCGCATGAAAGTCAATGTCCTTTTGTGGAGCTCATCATGGTGAAGATGATGAAGACGATGACGAAAAGTAGTTGTAACATGATTCAATTTGCTCGGATTTCATGTCAATCCCTCTGTCATTCCAGGCTCTGCAAGTATAGGAATTAGTTGGATGATGATGATGATGATGATGGGGAGGATGAAAGTAACTATTAAATAAATCCTATTTGTTCCCCTAATAAATTCCCTCAGTTCGTTTGTTTTGACATTACCTCCGTCCATACGCGAGTAGTAAAAATTTCATCCGGTTCAAATACAAGACACTAAATCAGTCTTTTATAGAGTTCACCAAAACTGGATGAGTCAGGTTCGGTATTTGACCCCAGAGTAAGACGAGGACTCTTGGTTACAAAAGTCACAAGGGAATAAGGTGGAATCCGCTTGGCTTGTAAAAAGTTTCCCATTGTATGTACGCAACGGTAATTTATGGGGCCTTTATGGAATGGTGAACGTAATATCATCTACATACCAGAAAATGCTCATATTTGTATTGAAGAATGATGCGAGTGATGGTTGAAAAAGAACTGTTGGATCATCCACATATAGGTTCCATATCCGACATATGGAACATCCCGTTGCACTCGTCGTAAGGCACGGTCACAAGTTTGAGGCTTCACGCATCCCAGTCATCATAGTATGTACAGGGAGAGCAAATTGGATGTTTTCCTTGAACACTTCATAATAATAATAATAATAATGGTCATCATCATCATCATCATGATTATATGAAGACATTGGGATTAAAGACTCATTTTTCTGAGGCACAGTAGACGTGCAGTACACACGCAGGCTCACCCTCAACCCCACAGTGTGCTATATCTTCCGATTGTAATACACACACACACACACACATACACACACACACACAGTATGTTGGAAGACGGAACGAGATGGTATATGGTAGCGGCAGTGGTGTGGTTGATGTGAGTGGATGAACTGGCGTGAGGGAATTATTTGAATTATCCATGCGTCGTGGCTCCGAGCGTATAATCAAAGTGAGCATGCAAAAGGACAACTTGTCAGGGGTATCTGCAAAGTTGACCGTAGCAAGCATGAATAAATGGACAATTAGTCACGACTCTTTGGCTAAATCCCTTGAGAGGGAGCGCAAAAAGAGGATATTACACTAATACTCGTCGTCAATCTCTGGGAGTGAGTACGGGGCTTCGTGTGCAGGGTAAAATCTCTCAACTGCTACAAGACGGAGAGACACACAGTATGCGCTCCATCCCATATAGGACAGCTTCATGCTCACATGCAATGACGCTCGTTAGAGCCCCGTTTGCAGCCAATAGGCATTCTATGGGAACGATCCGTCCTAATGAATAATTATGTTGGAATTTTTGAGGGAAAATGATAATAACGTGCAAACTGATGGGATGAGGTTGAGCAGCGAGGAGCATGTACGACCACCACAGAACTAGTCGTTAGACCCATGACGCTCTGTGTTGACAGTTCAACCTGTATTACCTCCCCATTATTGCCCTTGTACATGCATGGCTTACAGATGGATAGTATCCCCTTCAGAGCACGAGACAATGAGGGGGGAGCTTGTTCTGTTTTGCGGGCCATTGGTTCCGTGAATTGCAGTGGAATTCTTGTTAATGACATTCCTTTGTGAAATTGCGATAATATGAATGTGTCACCCAATCAAGGTACATGATAGCCGTGGTTGGTGATAATGACTTGTATATATATGTAAGATGACAAGAACGAGTCGGTGGATTCAACTGGATTTGCAGGAAAATACTCGAGGTGGAGTGAGTATGATTTGAATTTGAGAGCCTATTTCCAGCAAACATGATCATCCCGTGATTGACTCCACACACACACACACACACACACACACACTCTACTCACATAGCTAAACCTATAGCAGACTTTAAATCAATTTTTTCCCGCTCGGCCAGCTCGACCCCCACGGGAGCTGATCTAGCGAGGATGATATCCAGAGTGTGCCATTATTAAAGGAGAGGAGGGAACAGAGTGTGTAATAAGAAAATCGCCGGATTTCAATGGAGCTCAAAGTCACCGCCGACAAGTTTTTGGCTACCAGAACATGCCACCTAGACCGGACAAGTCTCACTCACATCTGGTCAATAAATTTCCAAGACTCACTTATCATGGATCAGAGGATTTAGTTAGTGTTCGGAAACGTTTTAAAATTCTTCCAAAGGTTCCCCATACAAGAGAGATTGAGAGTCTTTGGAGGTACAAGTTGTACTACTCATGGTCTGTCCGCGCAGGTCCGGTCACATACGTATGTCCATTTGGTATGTGAATCTCTAGGGCGACGGAACAGTTCCCTGCTGAAGCTCTGATGAGGTTAAATTAATCCAATCTTTTACTCCCTCCCTCTCTCTCTCTCTTTCTCTCTCTGACTCGGCACAGATCACCGGACCGTCTTTGGTAGGATAATTGGGTGGGCATAGCTGTAGCCTAGAGCTCGATAATTATAAGTCTGTCTTGAAAATGATAGTTTATTCCCCGGCTACCATGTTCACATGAGCCGAGAGCCAATCAGCATGAGTGGTCCTCATCCTCCGCCGTCCACTCTCAGATGAGTTTTCATTCACAGAGGATTTTCGTGTGGATAGCCTTCCAGTCCTCCTCACAGCACTCACACAGTCCCTTGATTGCTCAATCAACACACCTGGACAACCGACTGATGAATGTGAAAAGGCTGCAAATTCCCCATAAAATGACTGTTACCTTTTATGGTAACTGACCCGCAGACCGGTCTCCTCTCTCCGCATCTTTAGTCCATTTCTTCGCATTTCTTCTAGGCTCGGAGGCTACAATGCAATGGCCACTTCCATGGACTATGATAAGAAGTTTGGTGGCCAGTGCGGGCCACGGTCCGGTAGTGTGGTTACCTCAAAATGGACGGTCCGGCCCGGCCTCCTACGAATACACTGTATTTACCTGCTCGGGCTGTGCGGGATGGTAGCAACGTTCGGCAGCTGTCAGTCATGAGTGGATTGTTGTTTACGTTGCGTTGGGGAGGAGGTAGCTGCGGTGGAGAGTCTGGCGCAGCATCTATGAGAGGAATTCCCTCGTGGATGACGTCCCGATGGTGGTGATGATGGCCAAGGGGATGCGGACTCGGTAACTAATGATGATATGAATGATGATGGGGCAAGATAGACACAATAGGGATTTTTTCCTCCACTTTTGTGATGATTAAGATGTTATAGAGTCGTCCTAAACGACTCTTATTCATTGGCTAATGTATACGGCATCGATTCTCAATTATCAGTCGTATTTATAGCAGGTATTTATCTTTCTCAGACTCGGGCAACGTGTTCCCTGTCGTGCCGAGGCAATGACCATCATGCTCAGCCGAACATGCGCCATTCTCAGGGCGCACAATGGAGTAAATGCTCCCTTCATCCTCATCCTCACCTCCTCCTCCTCCTCTCTCCTCCTCTGCCCCTCATCCGGGCCCGACGGAGAAGAGTCAGAGTCATTAAGAGTGCTATTATCCGCCGGTCAAGCTGACATCATAATCATCTCATAAGCTGCACCCATCCACGCACACATACACACACACACACACACACACACACGCACACGCACACACATGTCATACTTGAATGTATGTGGACGCATCCAAATATAAGATATCTCACTCCGATGGAAGTACACGCTCGGATGGGATCCGAGTTTGTACAATCTGACTGGCTGGACCATTAATCCTCCAGTTTTGAATTCACGACAGCTCCTCGCACTGTGGCAACCATTGCATTGTGCGTGTAGCTGAGTGGAGTGAGCCATGGTGGAGGATCAGGTATACATGTTCAATTGACTCCTTACTCTGGCCATAGAATTTCTGACAAAATGGAAGGATTCAGCGTGGCCATTCTCCGGCAGTGTGACTCGCAACAAATGATGACAATTACCAATCAGAAAATAATAAGTCCGGGATTCAACCAATAACTGTTCCATGTCCAAGGATATGAAGACATCTGGTACTTGTCCAATCAATATCACTTCATTCCCAATTATCCGGAACAATCCAATCTATTAATATCCCTCAAAAATATTCCCCATCTCTCTCACAATCCACTCACTAACTCCTCACGGCGCTCTGTATGGACTCATTCCACCTCCACCGTAATGAGCTGATAATTTAAGCTATTCAGGAGGACACTCGGAGTGCTCTACTGAGATCACGGCTGGAGATGGAGATGAAGTTGTAGCCTATGGGACTACCGGGAATTCGTTGTCAACAAATGAAAGTGGTTCTCGAAGTGGTGGAATAGGTTTGATGTTGCTGGGAAAATTATGAAATGAAAATCAATTGGAATTTCACAATTTTTGGAAGGAAAGACGCATGATCAGGAAGTCAACACTGGCGAATTCTACCAATGATAGAACGACAAGACTGTGTGGGTACACTATTTGGTAGGACGCAAATAACCGTCCAAAATGTATTCCAGCAAAAATGTGTATTACTCATTCAGTGTATTCACCTGAATTAGCACTATTGTCAGTTAGCCAAGTATAATTGACTTTGGTACTCCCCTTCAGCAGGGGCTTCTGTAGCAGAGCAATAACTTTTCCCCCTGAAAATTCGCTGCATAATTGAGATTTCATATCGAAAGCTGTGTAAACTGATGATGTGACCATTTCCAATCAATAATCCCACCTAGTACTTCAATTAATTGGGAATATCGAACCCCCTGATCAATAGAGCTGAGAGAGCTCCAAGGCTACAAACAGCTGGCCATGGTCAGACACTGTTGACAGAGTAACAAGGAGTTTTTTTTCTTATTTCAACACACTTGATTTCCCCTCTGCTACCTGGCAAGTGAGGACTTGAACAAATCAACGGACTCTCATACCGTTATGACTTAAACGCGACCTCTCACAGACTGCCCTGGCGGGGGTCACCACCAGATATTCCTTATTGTCGCTACTGAACCCGATTGACTGAATCAGGCAAATGAGAAAACTTGTGGACTGAGAGCTCATTGCAATGCATGCATGGGAGAACCTATGCTTCAAACATATGTTCATGTCTCCTCATGGGGTCTGACGATCCGAACAAATCTGAATCGGTTTGAGTAACTCTGAATTGGTCAATTAACAATTATCATTCATTATTAAATTCCAATCTCAAATGTGTCTCGAGTCACCGCTTAGCTTTGAAACACGGTTGAGAGATTCCTCTCACTGCACACTCACAGGCTGTCAGAATTTATTGCTATTGTGAGCAAGGCGTCGCACATGTGGTGGGCTACTGCTTGAATGCAAATGAATTCGCTCTGACTGTGAGAGTAGAATTCGTATGCACCTTGACTGGCAGCAACGGACGCGCGAGTTTTACTTGAAACTACACCCCTGCAGAGCTAACATTCAGTAGCAAAGCAAACAGAGCTGACTAATTGAAGTAGTTCACTTTCGGCGGGGAAAAACTCCATGATGGCTCCAATGCCGTCAGAGTCAATGCCGTCTCATTCACGCCAGGCCACACCCTTCTGACCATACGTCACTCACTCTCAGTCCAGGATTTCGCAAAACAGGCATGGATCCACCACTGGAGAGTCTCCAATCCAGCCATAATGGCTTAATCATGTTTCGTGAAATTCTTTATTATGAGCTGAATGCATGCCCGCCCGGTTGTTATCCCGATAATATCTATACTTTGAAATGAAGCCATCATGAGCCGCATGTGCTGAATGAACGGGTGATTTCCCCCAAATGACATACCGTGAGGATTGTACATGAAAGATACTGGCTTTGAATGAGTTTTAATTCTCCCTGATGAGAAAAAATGCGTAAGAGAGACTTGTGTAGGAGATCAAGCCGTTAAGTTTGCATATGTTGTCATCTGTCGCAATGACTGGACGATTATGGAAGTAAGTGGTATAACTGGAATAGTTGTTTCCCACTTTTCCTCCGAACCTCCCCGTCCAACACTTTTAATTATGGAGGAGCCCAGTTCAAATGAGACGTTTAAAGGGGGAGGAGGGCGGGAGGACAAAAAAAAAGTTTCTAAATACCACCTCGTTTAAAAGTCCCTCTTGCACGGCGTGATGGCTGTGGGCAACGAAAGTCTCGTGGGGGGAGGAATATAACCCGAGAAATTCAGCCGATGGTTCTACCAACAGGTCCGGCCTTTCGTTTCGGCCACGCACAGTTCGTACCCCCACCTTTGTCATCGGAGTTAAAATATGGAGGTGTTCTTGTGATGGTGGCGGTAAGTTCGCATTCCACTTTCCCAGCCAAACACGGGAAAGTGCAAAGTCCGGCTTTCACGATGCCCCCTCCACATGATTTCTCGTGTCACTCTTGGCGAGCACACTGTGAATTACTCATGAGCGCAAATGCTACTTAGCGCTAGCTAAGTATATGTTCCATCCACAGCCTCGTTGCTCGCGAACATAGGTAGTTGTTTCGGGGGCGGAATATTTTTTTCTGCCCCTCTCGCATCATAATTCCCAACTAGAGAAATTCATAATGGAATTAATGGCCCGGCCGTCCTACCCCTCGTACACTAGAATTTTTTTCACTATTTACACATATGAATACATGTATATACATGTGGGCACTTATTTACATGTGCGCAGAATACCTCATATCCCCACAGACATGTTGAGACAGTCGGCACACATGAAATTCTCATGGAGTCCCTGTGGAATGGCATCCCATGTGAAATCCTATATTCCAATGCTCTAAATGTATATATATATATATATACATATGCATATGCATATATACGTTATCCAGAGCACACGCACATGATACACACAAATACGGGATGATGTTAAATGGGTTTTCACATCACCTTGCTCATAATTGAACCATTATTCCCCATGCTTAATTATGCAGCAAGTTCAATTATCACTTGAGGGAAGCTATGGGGCTTTCCGGTAAAGGCCCACCACCACGTCAGACAAATGTCCTCAAAAAAAAATAACATAGGTACCTCCGTGCCTTCTTGAAAAGTTCCAACTCAACTCGTGCTATGCCATGCCTCGTCTCTCTTTCTGCCTGTTTAAGTCCACTTAATTTCTACGGTTCATAATTTTTCCGTGGACAGTTTAGGGAGAGGGAGGGGCCTCGTTGAACTCGTAAAAAGCTTCATTAAAGACAATGAATTCAGCAAGCTTTTTTCCTCACTCCACTGACTCGATCAAGGCTGAGAACTGTCAAATTGAAGACAATGTCGTCGAGTCAAACGGTGAGAGACAATCCGGTTGGGGTAGTGGATAAATTAAACAGTACGCTGATAGTTCTCCTCACATTATACAATCCCCTCTCTCACAGGCATCGTCATATAGGCTGCTCAAGTTTTGATTGAAAATAAATTTTGGTGTATGTGTGTGTGTGTGTGTTGCAAATAGATGTTTATTAATCAAGTCAATTGTTTCCCGTCATCTCGAGGGGGATCTTTCCTCCGGGTCTCATTATGAAAAAAGAGATTTGATTGATCACATTAGAGCTCCGGTCGGAACATGTACGTCCATGGTTCATATCGTTGAGTAATCAACGCCTGGCTCCAGATATACCTCTGTGGATTTTAGTAGGCATTTGCATCCCACACGACCAATATAATGTCCAATATAGGCACACGCATCGTGTCAGTGGGGGGACGTTTGGAGAGAGGCGTCCCCGAGCTGAGAGCGTATGCTCATATCATGCCATTGACTACCGCCCTGCCGTACTGTGGCATGCAGGAGAGAGGAGTCACGGCGACCCTGCCAGTTCCTAAAAACCCGTATCCTATACCAATATGGCATATGTTTTATTCATGGAAAATGATTGATAGCTATCTATAACGGGGTACATATTGGTCATGGGATTGTAGCCAGACCTACAGTGGGTAGCCGCTCGGACGGAACGTACTTTTAGACAGTAGTCGTAGTAGCGTACGCTCACATCCTTCCCGAGCCGGGCGCGCGGTCGTACTCTGACATGACGAACCCACCGATCCGGAGTCCGCGCTCTGTAAACAGTGGAAGTTGCCGGTATTAGATCCAAAGCTGTGCTGCTGCACTGCTTCATGTGGAGTGAGATGAAAAAAAGTTTCCCACCCCAACAGTCCCCTACGCTTCGGTTCAGTTGGCTGCACAGAGCGGGTGGTGTAGTGAGGATCGTTATAATATCATAACTATTATGACGGCAGACCTGTATTAATGTGAAGAGGGTATATATATGTATGCGGATTGAGCTGGGAAATAATTTTTGCCATTATTTCAATCCCGGTCACATCAGTCATCGTCGCGTCCGCTCCGAGTATGACAAATAATCCCCAGCTCGATAGATTATTATGACATAGCACCCCTAATGGTCGCTCCGCTCAATGCACCATGTTTACCGAAGAATCTTGTGTGTAATTATGGAAACCCGTTTCCCATCGGAGCCGCGGAGGTTTTAAATGGTCCAAATTAATTTTCTTGCTCAATCCTCTCGGAGAACTTGTTCTATTGTCTGGCATAAATTGATGATCAAAGGTGGTTGGTGGTTATTGGAAGGAAAGGAGAACGAGATGATTACTATATTCCGATCTGAAGACGGATTGAGGGACCTCTAGTTTAAATCTCAATGGTCATTTTCTCTGCAAATCTGTGACGGATTTTCCATCTAGCTAACTTCCTATTCCAACCACGGCTTAGGTTCTGACTCAGACGATCCACAAGTTTGACTGTGGGAAACATGCCAATACAGCCATTATGCATGCTATTGAAAGGAAAACGTGGGGCAAGGAATGACCTTGCCCCAGCAATTGATGACAATACTGAGATCCTCATTTCAAGATTTCCCACGAAAATCCCTCTCCCCAATTATAATTGGCATTTAAATGCTGCTCCCAGGATTGGATCCAGCATGGGAGTTGATAGTGAGACCTAGAGTACTCGCAGTAGCTACAGTGTCAACTCACATTGTAGTCATGACCGTGGCAACTCTGCCGCCCTCGAGTGTATAGCACTCCATATAGCAAGGATATGAAACAGCATGTGATGTGTGGAGTGGTGCTGCTGGTAGTAGATTTACACGTGTGTTTAGATACATTTCCACGTTCTGTGCTCACATGTGTGTTCACTAACTGCAACCCAGATGGATGACTACGACGGGACTATGCAGTGCCCTTTTGAAAGTCTGTATAGTGTGATGATGATGGCTTTCATAATAATGGCTGCTCAATTCTGGCTCGGAGCTCAAGAAGCGAAAAAATTATTGTATTCACCATAATAAAATTGTATGATGTCGGACTCATCCTCAACTTCCGTTTAACTTGGCAGCTCGTAACACGCAGTTTAGAGAGGGGCTTTCACACTTGGACAATGACGATGACGTGCAGAGTTTTATCACGGTGATAACAATCCTTCCCGTAATTATTAATACTGTGTGGACTCTTTGCTAATACCTCTAACTAGTAGTGACCATCGTAATGAGGGATGGGGGAACGAATGAGCTGAGCCAAAGTGTGTGGAGTTTGGATGTGTGTGTGTGTGTGTGTGTGTGTGTGGATGAGCTGGTAAATAAGTGGGTCCATAACTATCCAAAATACATATTTACATGTGGAGAATCTCAGTACCCACCACCACACCGGCTCCTACATATGAACAGTCAGTTCGCTCTCATGGTAGTCAAGTCATATACCTGGAGCACGGAGACCATGCACAGATTTTATTGTCCGTTCGTCAAAGACTACATTTTTTCCCGTCCCCATGTGCTGGGTTGGCGGAAAGTGGAGTTGTGCCGAATGACAACAAACCCCTTTTACAGCCTTGCGTGCCAATTACACCTTTTTTGTTCAGCGCACTCGGTAATCGGTTCGCACAAAATCCTCACATATGTACCCAGCCCGGAGCTCATACCCATTGCGGACTACTACCAGATGTAAATAATGTATAATAATGAGGATAATGGGGACGATCACGGAAAACTATTATTGTTCCACTGCGGACCGCATACGTGCGAGTGACCAGCAAACCAGCCGTGCTCCGCCTCTGCCCTTCCGTCCTCACGTTGGAATTATCTGACCACAGCAGAGTTTCCTCCATGCGTAGGTGAAGCTTGCGTAAAAACACTCATTAGAATAACATCACATTTAATTAATGATTCTCATTATGCGATCCAAAAGGCTCCATAGAGCCCTAGCCTGCAAACCCCCTACATGCAAACTCTCATCGTAATCACCACCATCATCATCTATCTGCTCAGCTCCCATATTAATGCACAGAGCAAACAATGATCGTAATCATGGACGTAAACTGTGCTCATATTATTATTATTGTTATTATTATTATTATTATTAATAAAAGTTACTGAGGTCTATTCGGAATGATAAAAGTAGCCGTTATGTTCCGCTCAATGCAGAGAGTCACAAAGTGACGTTGGTCAACTCGCTACGACTCTCGTGACTGTATCCACGACAATAATTACAGGTTAATACGAAAATCCATCCTCGCAATTCCTATTCCCACACTAGTAACTGCTCCAGTATGATAAAACAGATCCATCCATTCCTATGCATATTTATATGATGGAATCCTTACCGGTCAAGATTCCCCGTTTCCGTGGGTTACGGTTCCAGCCTCCGGCTATGCATATAACCAGGTAAAAACGGGATGAGTCATTTGAGGATTTCTACAATTACCTCCAAAGTTAAAAAAAATCAGCTGAGATGACCGGATTTCCTATTATTTCTCCAGCTGGTAGAATTTAGTTGCGACCAAGTGCCCGCTCCTCAGGAATCACTTGTATTCTTTCGTCTGTCTATGCGGATGAGTGGCTCCGTATCTCAAAGTCCTCAACATGTAATGTCGGACTGGGCTCACGCACAGGGTTCACCTGTCCAGCCTGAGCACGTCCCTAGCGGCATTTCCCCACACACAACGTGTTTGAGTTAAGGTGTTGTAGAAGCGGGAGTGAGCGCATAGGTAGTTGCCTGTGTGCTGAGGGTGCCTGAGCAGGCTGCTCTATTATTCAAATCTATGGCACGCAGGGCGAGGAAGCTGTCCCGGCTTAGTCTTGCATGTCCTTTGGCTTAATTAATTATTACCAGAATATCCCCTGCACATTTCCGATCCCCCTGCTCCTTGCAGACGGTGGAGGCTACCATGGCTGTGTTAGAGGCAGTAGTGTGGCACGGAATCATTCCGACAAGCTACAGCAGCCGTATGATTAGGTCCTAATTATATCATATGTGGAGAGAACTCCTATCCGACTCTCACTATAGCACACCTCAAATGGCCATGGCTCTTTTAGTCCGTCCTGAATGTCTTTCAAACTCTTAACAAGCCCAAAGTCCACCCAGTCGAAGGTAGTGCGAGGATTGATTTTTTTTACAATTTCCAAATCATTTTTTCCCTTCACAACATATAATACACATTTACTATTTACCCAAGAGCCATTGGTGAACATCTGCGTACGTCTGGACGGACCTATCCGCCCGCTGCTCCTTGTCGGGTAAAAAAAACGAGATTTTTCCCTCTTTTTACCAATGCCAACGGAGACGTTAATTCTTTGATTAGAACTGTCCTGTATTAACGCTATATCACAGCTAAGATCTCCGTAAGTTGGACAGGGGAAAAATTTATTTCTCTACTTAGCGATCTCATTATAATTACGACATGAGTTTAAGGGAATAGAGTGTGCATGGCTGGCTGGCATCTTGTGGGTCCTTAACCGGCGTGAATGGGAGGTATTCCTTGACGTGTCCACAGTCACTACACATGATTCTACACGTCCGTCCGGTCCAAGGTATAGAGACAGCAGGATTCCTGTTCGCCCTGTGCTGTCCATATCATTTGCCGAATGTCCTCCACACGAAAACGCCAAGTTTCCACGTTCAAGTTCCTTGCCGTGACTACAGTAGCCGGAGCACATGGAAACATTAAGTGCATCCAGCGTCACCTTGAGGATCTATAGGACTGGATCGAGCCATGACCGGGGATTTTGACAGCATAATTGCACGAATACAAGTGAGCCCATGATCAACGAATTATAGGCGTTGATGCAATGATGCTGTCATAGATAGTTTGTGTGCAGAATATTGTCAGTTCAGTTGAGATGCCATCAATAATGGGGTGAATGGGAGAGGATCTCAAGGTTTCCTTGTTGACTGTTGCAGAAAGCAAAATATTATTTGAGCCTACCTCAGATCCGCAGGCAATTGCACTATATTTTGTGTCACGGCCTCGTAGTAGACTCGAGGAAACGTGGAGGAGAGGGAGTTTTCAACGGGAGTTTCTTCTTTCTACAATTGAATTATCTTCGGGATATGGGGTAGGGCGTCGGATGACATGATGAGGATGATTCCTCTACTATGGTGGTAGTAGTAGCACTAGTAGTAGTAGTAATAGTAGTAGATCCCGTATACAGTGGTAAGCCTAGTGGTAGTGTCGGAGTCGGAGTGTAAGTGGTATATGGAGCGGGTGGAGAAAATAATGTGTCGTCGGCATGAATGCGAGAGGTGGGATTATACGAGAGCGGAAAGTTTGGCGTGTTCCTGATATGAGTGTCATTGGATAAATTAAGGAGGAAGTCGTTGTAAAATGGAGGGGGCGAGAATAGAAAAGATGTCTTCTGTGCTCCGGTTGTAAAAAAGTAGAGAAAGAGAGAATGCATGTGTGCCTACTTGTGTGTGTGTGTGTGAGTGTGTGTGTGTGTGTGTGAGTGAGTGTATGTGTGTGTCGGTGTGCTGAAGGGAGTGAGGGGGAAGGAGTTTTGAGAGAGCGTAGGGAATTTTGTCAAGGCGTTGGAGACGCAATTTCCGCTGTTGGAAGTCAGAATTTTGGATGCAAAATAGATTGGCCATATTTACATTTTTATGTTTCACGGGGCTTTACGGGCCTAAGCTATGGCGGGAGACGGACGCGGGGAATATATCGAAATCCAAAGGAGGGTTCTCCATACCACATCCTTTCTTTCCCACTACCACTCCCTTTTCCCATATAACTTTCCTCCTACTCCTCCTCGCCCCCCAGTTCTTCATGGTCTATAGTGTAACCGGGAAAACATGCTCTCAGTATTTTGTCGGAACGATGCATTATAGTCCGTGAAAAGTCTTTCTCTCTCTCTCTCTCTCTCTCTCTCTTACTCTCCAGAATTTTTTATTCCATGTCCCCAAACTCTATATAGTATACATACTTACAATATATGCACACACCCACTCCCACAGACACCCCACCCCCCTCCTCCACTTACCACTCCAGAGACGGTGTTGGACAGCCCAATGACTTTACAAGGAAACCAAGTGAGGCCTAATACTTGAATTTCAGAGTGAGCGGGCGGGATGCGGGAGGAGGATGGAGAGGCGGAGAGGAGAGGAGCTTATACGCGGTGCGGTGAGAGCTCGTGGAGAAAAGAAAGTTACTCTCTTTTCCCTACGGTAGCATATAAATTGTCGACGGAGACCCAGGCACCAGAAAGACATTTAAAATAAATTCGATTCAATTTAGACTTGGTGAATGCTCGGCAAAATGAAAGAGAGTGAGACGTTAAGGAAAAGTTACCTCCGACATTTTTAAATTGAAGTCGTTTTTCTGCAATTCAATTTACCCATGGATTTAGTCTCTTTTCATTTTTATTACCATTTTTACCTTTGAGACACCATAAATTTTATGCAGATTTCAATTTCTTTCTCGTTCCCTCCGCCCGTTTACTGTGTCCTGCCACACACCCACACCCACTCACACACACATACACACACACACACACGCACACACACACATGCACACATAGTTTTCCCTACCACCACTTCCTTGCCCACTTACACTTTCCCGGCTTCTCCCTTACCGAAAGTCTTAGCTGTACATACCCATACCCACTATAGCCTATGTAAACTTGATATACTTTTCTCAACCACGACGGTCGTTCGCTCAAACTGGGAAATGGAGATTCAAAAACGTTTCTGTGCAAATCCAGCAGCAGGCATGATGGTATGAACATACTTTTTTTCCCATTTCCCAACAAGCCGGCAGGACCAAGTATGCATATGCAAACCAGGTTTATGTACGTAACTGGGCTGACTTTTCACCCTTTTCTTTTCTTTTTTCCCCCCCCGTCCTCCCTCTATTCTATTACGCCCTTTTTTTCTCCTTGGTGTGAAACATTTGAAAGCTCAAGTTATCGCTTGGCTGACAAGCAAATACGCTCGTAATGAAATCATCGTCGCCTACTCCTCCGTCCTCTTTGCATATGTTTGGTGTACATACGGGGGCGTCCATGCATACATTACATACCTAGTCCCTCTTCCACCATATCCTGGCATTTCATTTCCAACTGTTCCACCTAATAGATTTTAAAGTCGATTGCAGGAGAAGAATAGAAGTGGTGGTGGTATGTATGTGTGTGTGTGTGTGTGTGTGTGTGTGTGTCTGTGTGTGTGCTCATGTCGGAATAGAATGGTAGTAGAAGTTAAGTAGTAGTGGGGTGCCGGGAGTTTGAGGATGAGAAAAATTTAAACAAGCGGGGAATTGAAGTCAGAAGTGTGGATGTCCCTCCTTTTTTCCCTGTTCCACACTCTCCTTTTTGTACTTTTTTGATTCAGTTATCGAATTCAAGCCTTCCTCTCTCTCTCTCTCTTTCGCTTTCTCAATTAAATGTCAACACAAAGAGGAGGACGACAAGGAATTGGTCTCATCAATTCTCCTCCTTCTCCTCCTCCTCCTCGTCGGTCTTCTTCCTATTGTCCGTAAGGGCTCCTTTATGCTCTTACATCCTGTCCTCTACATTTTTTTTCTCCCGTCTCCGGCTCATTCTCCCCGTGTTTTCTGAACTCTTTCACTCGCACGCCACTTTGTTCGAGCCCCACCTATCCCAATTTGATCAAGAATCTATTTAGACTCGGTCATATCAGATCCTTAGACTCTCGTCGGCCTCTCTGCATACAACGAACGTAATCCTGTTCTTGAGCGCTCCGACAACAGGGTTGTAAATGAGACAAGTGGATAAGGACATCAAGTATAAAGAGTACCATTTGGCTAAAAGACATACGTTGGGATTTGAATAGTAGGAAATATATATACATAGAGAGAGAGAGGATGTCGGGGAAGGGAATAGTAGGATCTCAATTCTCAGGCCACCCCTCTCGGATCTCCTGTTGGGATCTGTGTAAGTGACACACGCTATAGACATTGGCGACGTGTGGAGGGGAGCATTTGAGGGAGGACAAACTTGCAGGGCTCGAAAAGGAGACACCTTACCCTCATACTATATGAGCTTGCTTGAGTGCGGCCGGAGGGAAGGCAGCAGCACCCTCTGGTATGAGACTGGACAGACTAATAGCATGTGTGCATAAGCCCCGTGTATTTTTATCACCGCCCATGCCATGGCGTGAATCATGCTAATATGTTGCATACGGTGGCTCACGTCCACGTTATGACTTGAGTTAAACTGAATTACACTTTAAGGCCGTGAACGACGCTCATAAGCTAATATTTGATTTTGGTCAATTCAATCGTCCCCACATGGAAAGCATCGGTATATAGTGGGGGACATTAATAAGGGTGTGTGTGCAAGTGTGTGTGTGTGTGCGTGTGCGTATTTATTTATGCTGGGAGGCAGGGTGGGTTTTAGAAGGGGGCATTTTTCCTGATGGGGAGGAGATATATTGTTATTGTTATTATTATTATTACTATTATGATATGTTGGTTTTGTACATTTCATCCCTTTTGACGGAGAGGGAGTGGGATTTGAATGCATGTTGTGCGGAGGGGAGACACTGAAGGCGGGGAGATGACGGGACTAGTATGTGGAGAGCACATGTACGTACGCACAGTATCCCGAGAGCCGTTTAATGGTCCGCAGGGGATGAAGGACTTATCAGTGAAGCATTAATGAAGCGTTGATTCCTTAATCTCCTTTTCCCGGTCAATTAAGTTCCGAAAATATCCCTGAGTGTGACGCTCTAACTTGATTATATGTGGGGATGGGCAGGGGGGGGGGCCGGGAAAGCCAACATGTCATCTTATTTATTAGGCCCAATAACAAGTTACACATTGTAGTGTCGCTCTGAGTAAGTTGCGCCGGCGCGAGATACGCTTCTCACACGTACGGTAGTACGGGCATATATAGTAGTATTAGTAGGGGTGAAGTGTGCACTCACGTCACCCGGGGATGACTCCGCTCACAAAGGCACACTCTGTATGTGTACCCTTGTATGCATGCACAAACTAATGATGGCGGAAATCTGTTAATCGGGCTATTCGCGCTTGGCAAGACTACACGAGGAATCCCAGGGCTGCTTCCTCCCCACGCTCTTCCATATGCTTCATAATAATAATAACAATAATTACGGAGGCCTACATAGTCTCTATTTACACTCGCTGTTTCACATTCGGATGAACTCTGTTCGTACATCCATGCCTTTAATCTCCCCACGTTCAAACTTGACTATACCACATACACTATATCAGGTTCACTATATATGGGTTTCCAGAGTATATATATATATATATACATCCCGTTTGAATATGTACGCCCATATGCCGAGTACCCATTCAAAAGTTGTTGTTGTTAGCAAAGCTTAGCTGCCAGCAACAAATCCGCCTGTTCCCACAAACAAATGGAGGCAAAACCGGGAGGGGAGAGGCGACACGGGGCTTGAAAACGACAAAAATTGGATGGAATGGAAAGGTGGAAACGATGATGATGATGATGATGATGAGAATACTCTTCCAAAATGGATCATTGCTCACCCGTGTTTTAAGACTGTACGGATCGATCGTAGGAGTTCACCTCTTTTTGAAGCCAGTTGACAGTTGTATTCAGGACGGCTAGCACAAGCGCAAGCCGGGATATTGGGGTGCGAAATGCTACCAAGATATTTTTAGAAACTCTAACTAGGAATGTGCACGGTCTGTAATCGGGATATTTGGACGAGACTAGTACGATCGTACGCAGCGCTGTCTGAAACCTAGGGAAGCGCCAAACTTTGTTGCGCATGGTGCGGTTTAGTCCCTCAAAAAAATTGTTAAAAACTGATTTTCGCGAAATCCAAAACGGGAATTTTCTTATGGGAATTAACATGGGATTTTTTAATCTTCCAATGGTCCCCCTCGGTGGTTTTTCAGGAAAATCATGACATGTGCTCATGACTGAGGTGAAACAACAATTCTAAACAATAATTCAAACAACATAAAAACTAGTGTTAACAATGACATTTAGTTCTCCGTGTGCAATTTTATGCAATACACAGTTTTTTCCATAAAATTATTGTTTCACCACAGTCATGAGCACATGTCATGATTTTCCTGAAAAAGTACCAAGGGGGGACCATTGGAAGATGAAGAAATCCCATGTTAATTCCCATAAGAAAATTCCCGTTTTGGATTTCGCGAAAATCGGTTTTTAACCATTTTTTTGAGGGACTAAACCGCTCCATGCGCAACAACATTTGGCGCTTTTCTAGGTTTCAGACAGCGCTGCGTGCGATGGTACTAATCCCGTCCAAATGCCCCGATTACATACCGTGCACCTTCCTCCTAAGATGTAGGATCATCCCTTGTTTACACCAATGGATGGTGGATCACTTATCAAATATTTGAAGGAAACGAGCGAGTGTTGAATGTAAATATATGAACCCTATCTTAATTTTACATATAGGCACGAGTCTCTGGTTCATCTCATGCATGTTTCATTTCACATCCCAGTCGCACTTCCAAATGCATTTTCCACCATGTCAAATGTATCCCGATCGGCACACATTGTGACGATCCATGAACCTCAGCTGGTTGATCACAGTAACAGATTTAACCGGAGTCATCCGTCTGAACGCGTTGTACCGTCACCCTCCCCCGGAGTTGCTTTTGCACGAGTCGTTCATGACAATAATTTTGCTAATGTACAGGAAGCGGATGGATCGGACGAGTAAGAAATCCCTGAGGCAACCTTTCGGTTACGTTGTTCTCTCATCTCAGCTCCTGAGAAACATTTCCCTACACAGCAGATGAGACAGCTCAGTCGTTTCGTCTGAGGCTCATGCCTCATGGGCTTGGCCTACCAATGTACCAAGCATATAGACAAACAAATTAAAATGTCCATGCGCACAGATAGCACATCCAAACAGTGGATCTTCAACAGACATAAAACAGATGTGGTTTAGCCCCACTGCTGGAGAGTCTCTTCTCAAATATTCGCCAGTTTAGGGCACGAAACGAAATCCTGTCAAAGATGAAAGTTGCGTCAGGAGTGGAGCTAAATGAGGAAATAATTGGACACCTAATCAGTTCTGTTGGAGAAACTTTTGGGGTGGAGAGTTGGGATTTGGGATATTTACGTAATGCGCGTAAAATTTGTATGAAAGTCTCGTATGGAGCCTCCTTCCTCCTTCCTCTTCGCAGGAATGGGATTGGGCGGCCGAGGGATGATGGAACCCGGTTGTAATGGCAAGGATAAAAATCCATTCACTTCCACATATCCAAGGGCCCTGACTGACGGCACTGTGAGATATGACGGCGATCTGTTTTCTAGCAGGCAGCCGGCTCTGCCGCAAGACCAGCACAGCAGTGGTATCCTTACAACACCATCGGCGGTCCAACTGGGAGCAATGAAGATATGAGAGCACATGAAAGGGTGAGAAGTTGTATATGCAAATACGAGGTGATTTTTTCATCTGCCGAGATTATAAAGGCAATATGCTTTATTTAACGTGACGAAACAGTCGTAGAACTAAGGCGAAGATGATGCAGGGTGAGACGGGGGGAAGCGGGGGCCTTCAATTTAAATAAACATTGGAATTCCCATGTAAAATTCTCTCTAAATCAGAGGAACTCGGCCAGAAGAGCTCCAGCTCATCCTCATCGTATGTGTCCTGTGAAAAGGGTCGTTCGTGAGAGACGAACCGAGGCCGAGCCATTCCATGTAGTAGTAATAGTACTATTAATCGTGTATAAAGTCTGTGAAAAAGCAGCAGTTTTTCGTACTCTTTGTGTCCCAAAAATATTTTCCCACTTGTGACAATTGGAGGAGCCAGATCTTCCCACGACTTCTCCCGCATTGTTTACGAGCTCAGCCCTGGCAACAACAACAGAGGCAGTGGCGGCGGCGGCGGCGGCATCTTCTTACACATAAGTGGCCCTCGAGAACAAGTGTAAATGTTTGGATGCCAACTGTCCAGAAACGGGTGACAAGTACTATAATAATAATAATAATAACAACAACAACAACACAACTGCAACGGCAGGAGCAACACAACCGTAGTGCTTGTGAATCAAGACGGGGACAATTGAAGATTTTACAGCTGATTGAGTCGACCACGATAATGGGGACGGAGCAATCGACGACGAGGACAATGAGTACACCAATCCCGGCCTCTATAGCTCACATGTGAACAGTGGATTCTTTTTGTGAAAAAGTCAAGAAATCCTCCACGGTTATCTCCCACACTAACATACAGAGTCCAGGAGGACCAAAGGAGTGCAACGAATCATCATAGCTCATTGGGGTGATCCACCGTGACGTAGCGGTCTAGCTTTTTAAGAAGTCTCATTTTTCCCTTCGTAGTTCCTACATGTCCATACCATTCTCTCACTCTCTCTCTCTCTCTCGCCCTTCAATCCGGACAATATCATACTTTTTAAATCTTCACGTGGAAAGGTGATAAATTTAAAATTCCTAAACACTTTAACCACCTACGAAATGTTAGGCTTGGGCCATCCTCTGTGATTCAACGGGTCCGCAACATGTTCCTCCTGTGACACCCGTCCCAGCCGTAACCCTATATACACACACATTCACCAAAGTCAACGTAACAAGGAAGAAAAATGATGCAGTGAGCAGTTAGCAATGGGCATCATGTAGGAAAAGCCTCCATGCGACTCGTATGAGTACCGCAACCTATGAGTGAGGAACTGCCTCTAATAGAGCGGTCCACAGACTCGGAGATTTACTCCCATGATAACGGAGAGGTGCAGAGACTCACAGAGCGAGTGTATATGTGAGGGGCGTCGTGGGCCGCTCTTCTGTATCGGAGACTGAACAATGATTCCATCCTTTCGAGAAGTGCTTTACGAGACCGACTATTCTTCTGCCTGCCCAGTCATACCCTTGGATCATCTCTGGTCAAATGATCTCGAATCCAAGCAGAAATCTCTCACTACTATCTCACCGTCGTCCACGTCGACAACCCATGAGTATCCCCCCACCGCCAGTCTGTATGGGTAACCAAGCAAAATAATTCATTTCTCACCAACCAAACCAAGTGGCTTCAAAAGTCATAAATTCCCATCCCGTCCACATCCAAATTCCAAATCAAATCATTTTACCAACACCCTTTCATACAGCTGCAGTTAGTTCCCCGTGAGTGGATCGGGGTCTATGTAGTAAGTGTATAGTGCTGTACAATCAATGGAAGTCGGAGAAGTGGAGTTTTGGGCCTGTTCATTTTTTTTTGGTCGACATATGATTTACTCCTATGGTCCCAAGTTCCAAGTTAATGCCGTTATGTTGACGTTGTTAACGGTGACAGCTTATGGAGCTTTGGGAACTCACTCGGATGACAATATAATTATCCGTAGTACGTTATGCATGTTATACTTGGTGCAGTCTCTGACCTGTATCGGTGTCAGAGATCGTCATCAATCCGATTATATCAATGTTATCACATTGTGCGTGTGTGTTTGTGTGTATGTATGTTTGTGTGTGTGTGTGTGTCACAGTGTGTGCGTGTAAGCTTTACCTTCCATCATTCTTTGTAATTTTTTTTGGATGACTAACTTTCCCTAAGGATTAAACCATGAGGCCATTAGTCACCACATTCACTAATCTGTAATGCTCACTGTAGCATGTTTACTGTACTTTTCTGACGTCATCGTCATGTTCCTATTAGGCCCCAATCTCCAATGTGTCTATGAGCTTAGCATAATGCCTTGCTTTCCATACGAGCATGTTACTAATCACGGCGGATTTTTGCTAATATTCTCAAATGATGAGATTCCCTTCCCAAAAGTGGAGGGTGAACGGCTGCTGCAACAGCTAAAGGCTCCACTCACGTGACCTTCTGGCAATTTTTTGCAGGTTGGCCGGAAACTTTTTACCATCACCTCAGGATGAGCCTGTGAGTTTGAGCCAAACCCGCCTCACCTCCTTTGTCACATCTCCTCACGTGGCTCAGCTGACATCCTTCTGTTCGCCATTCGCCGGAGACTTTCCCTTCAGCTCCAAGGTAGGTAGCAGCCAGTGGTATTCGATTCTAGCAGTGGTGGTGGTGCGTGGGCGGAAATCGCTGCAGTGTAATTGCACTGCGCACACAATTCTCCAGGCGAGGTTTCAAATGAGCGGAATGCGGAGATAATTGGGGCTGTGAGAGAGTGAAGGTAATAATAATGATGATGATAATAGTTCATAAATGGAGCAATAATTTTCCAACTCCCTCTTGGTCCTTTTTGTGTACCAGCATGACGTACGTGACGGTCACTGAGCACTAGTTTCCGGGTATGGCAGGCAAATACAACAGAGCGTGGGTTACCGCAAGAGCGCGGGTAGAATCCGCACACTGATCCCTCTGCAAGTTGCATGCTCGTCGGCGAATGGGCAGGATTAGAAACGAAACAATTATTCTGCCCGTGATGAGTTATCATCCCGTTAATGAGCTGCGGAAGCAAACCAGTTACCAGCTGGACGGGTAATTATTGTCCAGTATAATTTATGTTTACGTGATTATGCAGGAATGAGGGTGGTAAGTGGAGTAGGAGTGATCAAACAGGAGCAAAATAACCCTCTCGTGTCTCATTTACCCCTCGTTAAAAAGTCAAACGAGCCTTATAGAATGGATCATATATATAATGGGGTCCACTGACTTGCTGGACTGTTGGTGAGAGTCACTTCCTCTTTGTGGGCAACTTTGCTCACACAGGAGCAGTGCTGCATTGTATCCGTCCATCGGCATATGTGGTGGGCGGCAGTACGGCAGTTCCCTCGGGATTGAAAGTCCCCGTCGCTCGCAGCTACTTGCTCTTGTTAGTTGTATCGGATGTGAAAGTAATGATTCGGAATTTCGTTCTAGGATTCGAATGATATAAATTCGCGCCATATAGTGGGGTTTAATTCAAGTTTCAAATAACAACATGCATTGTTGCATTGCATGACTCAGTCAGATGTGGTGGGCCTGGTTTGGATTTGATACACTCTGTCATGCATAGGCTAGGCCGATTGTACGCACGTATTTCTATCTTCTACCAAGGTAGTACCCAACAGGTGCCGAAAATTGATTATCCAGCGCCCTACCTGCCGTGCCTGCCTCTCAAAAACTTCACCGTCATTCAATGTCCGAATAATTTAACGAAACAGGGGCAGCCCTTCAGCGGGTCCCCTCCATATTTCTCCAAGCATTAGCAATCTGTACCACTTAAGGAGCCGCTGATGCCGATCTGAAGGGAAATTAGTGGAAAATTTAGGCTCATTTGCGCCAATCCTATCCGCCCCGATGAAAAGAACCGTTGGGTAAAAGGGGGACATTAGTGGAGGTGCACCTACATGGCAACTCCTTCGTGAATTGGGTTTCACTATTGACGGCTAAGCTAAACGTCGAACCAAATTGCGCCAAGTTGCTGTAAGCGTCCGAAAAATTAATTATTAGCCATCAATACTGCGTCCAAGATACAAATCTAGTCTAAGCTCACACTCGCACCGCCAATGTTGTTGCTGCTACGGTGGAAAGCGCTACTACCTCAGCATGTTCTCCGTTATGCGTTGCGGGAATTTTGTCCATGCTGTTACTGTCTTCACTGTGGCACTGCTAGTCTTTATGAGCTGTGATGTGTCTAAGGAGCCCCGTTAAATTTTAAACGTCTACGAAGCTCGGCGCAGCTGTTCACGTGCGATAGCGAGGATTCTGCGGAATTTGTAGCTTCCACTAACATCAGTTCTCACGCCACAGAATTTTAGAGTCGAAACAATTACTTTTGGACAATATAAGAAGGAAATAAATTAAATGTTTAAATCTCTCCACGATTCTATTGGGATTGGCATTGGTAATAACAAGAGTTAAACACTCACAGCTCATTAATTCAGTAACTCATTTCATAATACGGGAATATTTTTTACGGACTGTAGGAGTTATGGAATGCATTCGAGGTAATTTATTGAGGCCATCCCGTTGAGCTTTAATAACATGAAAAAAAGCCTACGACGTACGTTATTTTTATTGTGGTGTAGATAGTGGTATTGCATACAAACACATGTGACATGACACGAAAGACGTGAGTCGCCATTCACTCCTTTGTAAATGAAACGTGCCATATGCCTAACTGGAAAAAGAGGGAATAATTTGTATGGGTTTAGATAGGCAACTGCTAATTTCTATAATAATTCCTAATGAGTCTCATGTACCGTCGCAGAAATCCAACGGAACTCTGAGGAATTCCGGCTTGTAAACAAATTAAAAAATGATGCGCTACTCCGAATTCAGTTCTAATTCGACTCGCTGATTGAAAGTCTCCGCACTTGTAACTTCCAATTAAGCGCTTCATTAGCTCCTACCCTCCTTGTTCATGCATTAGCTGAAGAGTTGGTGACTTGGTGAGTAACGTGGCTGTGTGCTGACTGAGCTGTTCATCTATGTTTTGTGTAATTGCAGGCACCAAAATACTTTGATTGTGGGCCCTCGAATGGTATCCCCTTCTAATCAATATGGTACTCAGCATTAGGCAGGAGTCGGAGGTACCGTTTTCAACGTCTACGTTTATTCAATCCCTTCGTCCAAACTAAATGCTGTTCAATCACAATCGCCTTCTTGGCTGTAAGAAGTGGCTGTACGTACTTAGATGTTAACTATGGGGGTTGACGACGCTGACACGACTTGTAAACACCGTGAACCCCCTACACAAACGTAGCACCGACAGTCACACCGCACTTGAATTGAGCCTTTTACCTCGCTGGCTCCAACTGCGTGCACAGAAACTGAAGTCATATTGAGATAGTCGGCTTAATTATTCCCCAAGTTACAGCAGGAACACGATCTTTAAAAAAGATGCATTGGGGACACTGGTTTGTAAGTGAATGTCTTTGTCTGTGAATGTATGAGCGTATGCGAAAGCATAGCAGAGGACAAACCGCTAAGATGTCGACAGGTCCTAAAGACATGCCGACAAGTAAGGATCTAATGATCCAAATAATAGGCTATCCTCAACCAGCTATAGATTTCCATTGTATCTGTCTGCATGCCATAAAAATTAATAAGCTCCGCTTGTATGCATTCCAATTATTATTCTCATCGTCTCCAAATAAATGAGTTTCCAAATGAGAGACTGCTATATTTCCTTCCCCTGTTCCTCTTGTCACGTATAATGAGGTTGAAAATTAACCCTGTCTCCTTCCCACTCAGCGGCGCGTCTCTCACGCGGTAAGTTAGCGGTAGCAGTTAATTATCGAGGCTAATAAAGTGGAGGGCGGCGTCCAAGTTTACAAGAGTATACTTTTGCCGATTGGCTGCCGCTGCTTTTCGCTCCTTTCCATCACCTCCCTCTCACTCACTCCCAGCCGCTCGACAACCCGGAAGGTCTTGATTTCACGGTGTAAATGTGTAAATTCCTCATTAAGCCTTCGAACTTTGGTACATTTACGCCGGGTAGATGAGTGTGGATCAGAGGAGGGAGCGTCAGGCCTCTGCTCTCATTTTCCCATACACTTGGGAGTTTAATTAAGAGAACCCTTTACGACCAGGTAGTCGGTGATGAGCATAAAGAAAGTACATGAATTTTAAGGCCTGCTGCCTTAGATTTTTTCAGGGCTCACTCATTTTTCTCCCTCTACATTTTAAAGACAGTTCCGTGGTAGATCTCTGTCACAGATTTTATCTGAAAGTGTGTACGAGTCACGGCGCGGGGTGCCGAGTGCTAGAATTCAAAGCTCCAAAGTGTTTGCGGTGAGCTGAACATAAATCCGACTCCTCTTCGAAGCAAGCAAACACCCAACTCGATCGGAAAGTTTCTAGCCTAATGAGTGACACTTGGGTAGGAAAACTGTAAAATTCTTCAGGGAGAGCCAAAGTGGGAGATACAAGATGCAATCAGTAAATAAAGAGATTTCAAAACCCTGAGTTCAGTCGGTAATGGCTGTGAATGCGAGAAATTTTAATAAAAACCTCGAATACAAACTTGTTTGGACGCAAAAATATTTCATATGCATTGACACATGGTTGCGCTCCAAGTAACAACTGATACAAATATAAAATTTGAATAGTTAGCATAGCAATTTGGTTATTGTTAGAGCTAATGTAATACACTACAGTAATTACTGCCCTCTTTACCATGATTCATCATGGAGATATGTTGAATTATATGCACTTATCTTATTGAACTGAACTACGCATTGGGAATAAAATAGTAAAGGCAAAAAATTAGTCATTTTCAGTTCACCTGAAATCTTCCGCATAGATACCACATTGCACCGACATCTTCCGAAGGACGCGGTAACTGTACTGCTGTTTTCTGTCCGAAATCGTGTGCAGATGATCCGTTTTACACAGTTTGAATGGAGTTTTGAGTGAGCCGTTGCTCGAAGATTTATAATACTTCGTATTCCGGTCGGTGACTGGGGCCAATCAGTGAAACTCCTAATTAATGTGACAGTTGGATTATAAACTTAAGTAGGATTGTGCCACCTGTTTGGGTTCGAGGATAAACCGGATCATGGAATTTTCATTCATAACATTTCTCTCTCATTCATACCTCTGAGCAGCGTAAAGATTTTGAGAGAGGACTAGTATGCCCTTGACCCCAGCCGTTCTGACTGGTCATGTGACCCTGTTTTTGCGGGAGGTCCGAAGAAGTTTTTATGCTTGAATTTGAATGCGAAACAAGGTTACGACTGTTGGTTCCAACCGTCGCGGTCATCATCAAGTCGGGAGCACCACCACCTGCTATTTAACGATCGAGCAGATCAGTTCTTATTAACTCAACTGAGACATGCCGTGGGGTTGGAATGTGGTGCCGTCAAATGTGTTTACATTAGTATTTTAGTTAGTAGCGGTGGCAAATCATTAGAGAAAGATGATGATAGCCAGTGGTATTCCTTTGGGAAAGAGTGTATGTAGCTCGGATGAAGACAGGGTAAGGAGTCTGCAGCTGTTTATGCTGTGGGCAAACTACTGGAATGATGAGATGCATTATGCCTCATCAAATTCGAGTGGAATGGTTAGTTGAAAGTATGTAAAGGAAGTCCAGAAGCCACCGACGATAAAATCCAACCAGATCGTTCTAGTGAATGTATATAAATGATCTACCTATTGGAAACAGGTAGCGGTTGTGGAGCTTGCATACGGGGGTCCTAGTTATATCATGCAGATGTCCCATGTACGCTTACGTGTGTCCATTGATGACGATCATGATATTAATTTACACTGATTGCCTTGCCACTTGACTTTGTTCTTATTGGACTACCACGCGGTGCCCCGGAGCAGGAAGGCAACGGCATGAATGAGAGTCCTGGAAGACGCGCACATTAGCATTTATGCAGAACGCACCCCTCCGTCCGAACAATTTGATAGAAAAATCCTTCTTGTTTGACCACAGACTGTTTCCACTGATCAGGATGTTTCTCACATTTTTTACCTTGTAAAACAGAGTGGAGATGCAAATCACTGGTGTGAGCAAAGGGAGCCGAAAGTCAGTGGTGGCGTCGACGGTGACAAACTTGACTCCTGTCATCAGCATGGGAAGAGGGAACAGTCTCACACGAGCAGAGTGAAGAGAAAGCCAAGGATCCTGTTCTCACAGGTAATTTTAAACTGGTTAATTCAAGACGACCAGACCCTGTAGAATACATTTATACTCGTTTTAGCCGTAGATGAGCATTTTATCCTCCATTGAACATACAATAACTATAATGAAAAAATGAGTCAAACATTTCAACACATATTTCAACTGATGGAAATGTACTTAATGCGTATTTGAAATTACAGCTCATTCCGTCTCACTAAAGCTCGCAGTAATGGGTAACACAGAACAACTTGAAATTCATCCAACACTCATTTTACCTAACACTTCACTGGTCTTTTGAAGCGCTCTCATCGAAGTCTTAGCCTTTCCAATCTTTATTAAAAATTAATGAAAACAGAGAATGTGCAGTAATGTGTAGTAGTAACCCATCTTCCATTTTTACTGATATTGACCTCAGTTAGTGCATAATTCAATCTAAAGGAGCTCGTTTTCGAAGATGACTAACAATTGACTGGCAGATCTACTTAGAGTAGGTATAGAATTACATTTACGACAACACAGTGCAAATATTACGCATACAATAGTCGTCAAATTTCCGCCTCTCCTCTTTCTTAATTCATAGAATCATATGAGGACATCCCTGCACTCAGACCCCTACCTCTGTCTCTGTGTAATTTTTTGGAGCCAGTTGTGGTAACTTCTACTGCTACTCGACTGAGAAGCGTGCTACCACTGCTTCCTGTCCGCGGAGAATAAAACTACTGGTGAGTGGTTGTGTATGACTCGTAAGGCCACGCACTAGTCGTTCCATTGTAAGTGGATAGGATGCATTGGCGTTGCGAGTCTCAATCGTGTAGTACTAGCACATCACACTGGCTCCAAGTTAGCCGTATTCCACCAAGGGAGATAGATACCTAACTCCCCTTTTGGTACTCTAATACCAGATGTCTACCAGAGAATAGGAGAACCATTACATGACAACGAAAATGTTTAACATGTAGGTTAGGTACGATGATTCCATGTACCAATATTATAGGTAATGCTTATCTATACTTTTGACACGGACAGTTTTTCCTTCTCTAGCCAATGATACATCCATCTCTCACATGATAAATTCGAGTGATGCAGAGGATTTTAGACAGATTGAAATCTTATCTGCCGAGAAATAAAAATACAGAAAATCTTCTAGAGCTGGGGTAATTACAGCAAGACCCATTGCATACCATTTTTTCCAGTTCCCCCATTACTTTCCAAAATTTACTATCGTTCCATTAGTACTCATTACTTTATAAAGAATTTCACGCCATTGCCCATTACCCATTACATGCAATGGGAATTTGCAATTACTTTGTCCATTACATTGCAAGCGTGGATGATCGAGCGGTTTTAAAATTGAGGCTAAGTTTTTGAGTTGGTGAATGGAGCGTAACAACAAATAGTGGAGTGACTATATTTGAATCTTTCCTAAAAATCTTAGAAGTTTACAAAATAAAATGTCAGCTGGATATTTAAACTCATCTGTATTGGCGGTCATCCTCCCATTATAAATACAAATTGAGTAAGAACGAATGTACCAAACTAAAATTTCTACGTGACATCTTGCACACTTTTACAGACGTTCCTTTCAATCATCTAGCTGTTTCTATTAATATCAATGGTACCTTAAACTTAATATTCAAGTATCTGAATCAAGGGACTGCTGGCAAATCGCCAGTCTCTGTAAAAGGCGACAGTCCGGGGACAATGCTTGACTAAAAAGATCGTATCTCTAGTCCCATAGTTTCTTTACATTCAAATAAAAAGGTGGCTCATTTCAGAGTATGAGAGGGCCATTTTGATGCAGTTATAGAGTTGAATGTGTATATAGTGTAGGCTTTTTACGGTGTATTCAATCCTATGACGTACATCTGGATAAACGCAAGATTTTTAAATCTACTTACCATACAGACATTTGAAGATTAACGATTTTTTGAGGATTGAAGATTGGGATTAGGATTATTTCATATAAATCGGAATTGAAAAATTAGAATTTAAAATTAAAAATTTTATATTGAGGATTAGGATTGGTGATTAAGGGACTGGATTGAGGATTGACCTGACTTTTGGGGATTTGGTATTGAAGATTAGCATTTCCAAAAACGGTAAACTATGTGCAAATAGAAATTTCCGGATTTGAGCAGTGTTTTTTACACAATGCATTGCTCCACTCGCAGTATATACCGCAGAAATTAATATTCAAATTCTTACGTCACAAACAGTAATCACAGTT
>WJFA01000141.1:0-63795 GCA_009870155.1 Pseudobourletiella spinata | reverse complement strand
GTACAAAATAACGCAATTCGTAGACGTGATCAATGTAAAAACTATAACAATGTAATCTTGTGTCGATGGACTCCCGTGTAAATTATGATTTTTACTTACCAATTATCATTCATTTTTTCCAAAATGTTGTAAAACTTCGCGCCATTCACGTGGGTCGGATTTTTTTAAAAATCTGGGCAAAATTCCGACACTGACCAGCCCCAGCATCCATCAAAGCATCATCAAAACATTTCTAATTTACTTCAGAGTTCACTGCTTATACTTTATTTCACTTTAGCGGTTGAAAATAAAATTCTTGGAACCTGAAATCATCTTGATTAGAGCCCCAAGATACATTTCAGTGCTTTTTTCGCAAGATATAGGCAGTTATGGTCAATAAATATATATATATAGATTCATGGCATGAGGGAAAGTATGTGGATTGGTGCAGACGCGTGAGCACACGCAATGTGGTGCGTAACGTCAAATATCAGCATTCAGCTGTGCGCGGTCAAATTATTAATATTTAGGTTGTTTTCAGAAGGTGGGATACCTCTGGCTCTCTCCGCAGAAATCCATGTCTTCCTGGGGTGACGACGGACGGGACGATGGGTTATCGACCTGCTGCCGAACCCTGAACCATTCGCATACGGGTTTGTTGCTACGGTTGGAAGCAGACCTCTCCGGCTTTCCTGCTCCCAGCCCCCATCACCAACCATGGTAATAAGAGAACATTTCTTTTGCACTGTGCCTGAAGAAAGCTCTCACAGAGCGTTGTCCTTTCTCTTCCGCCCCACTCTCCCGCAGAACTTTTCCCATTGCGAGCATGGTGGCGCCATGTATATGAGCTTCATGCTGTAGAATGCTCCTCATAACTCCTAGCTCAATGACCAAGTTCTCATGTCGAAGTGAGTACATGGGTCCTCGAATATTCAAAGGAGTCTGTACTCACTGGTTCAGTCGAGCCGGAGCCAAATAATACGGTCGTCCATCTTGTATAAATACTTTGAGATTTTCCATCCGCATGAATAAAATAATGAACAAGGAGGCCAGCGTATTTGTGGTTGTGAGCTGATTCGGAGCATTTACGAGTCTCCATTGATAAGATGCTACAGCTGGTAGTGTGAGAAAGCGGGCTGAAATAACTTCTCTGTCCGAGTGTACACAAATGAAGTTTAATATTGCTCATTCCCCTTGGAATGGGGCTAGAGGGAGAGTAGTGCGCAGTGCCGCTTCCATGTTTATATTTTGCTGGTTAAGTATAACAGTCCCTGTTTTCACTGATAAACGCATGCTTTTACACAAGCCTCCTGAACATACACACAAATGCAGGGACGGTGAGAGTGTGCGAATTCACCTTTCGTCTTTGACTTCCGGAACTGTAAAAACCCTCATAGAATCAATAACAGCAAGATGTATGGTTGATCAAGAGGCAGCTGAGGCTGATGGGTATATGTTATGAGCAGTAATAACAATCTGGATATACTGCGTAGCAACAGCTATTTGCGGGAACGGGTTGTGCTTTGTGCTAGTGTACACACACCTTTATCAATAATATTTGACCCCATTTTGCCGTGCGGTTATGGCTATGGAGTTTGCAGCCGTTGCTCAATTTATTGTCCCTGCTTTCATTTCCGCACGGCTGTCAATTTTTTCATCGTAATGACGAACCATGGCTGGGCATAAAAAGTGGAAACCGTGGTCATATAATATTGTAGGTTTTACAGTGTAGCCGGACCCCTGGGCAGTGCAAATGCAAACACAATAGGGACGTCAAATGGCTCCTTGTCACTCCTTATAATTGAACTTGATGCTTTTCTCTCAGTCAGTACGAATACTGCATGACCTTATAAGGCCACCTCCTTTTACATTCCAGTTCATTCTCTATTCATTTTTCTCCCTCCACCCGGATCGGTAGTAAAAATGGAAGGTGAATGCATGCTGAAAGTGAGCTTGCTTCTATTGGACAGTCCTTGTGTAGGGTAGGGTGAAGGAAAAAACGTGGTATTGCTTTTTGAGTTAATAGAGCATTTTGAAAATCATAAATGATGTGAGCCAAATAGCTGCCACATTAATGTCTTTGAATGTTAGATGAAGCGGCTTGGGTCGGTAATTTCCATGCTGCACTGCTAGGAGACGGTTAGGTTCAGGCAAAATCGGGATACTCGTAACAACCCTGCTTCATAGGATTTCTCGTAGGCTTTAAATAAAACTGAACTAAAAGTAAGCAAGAATGACGTTTATATTGACAACAAACATCGGATCGTTTCTCTCATAGACCGGTGCCGGTGCTTATGAAGACGAGAGAATCATTTACGCAAGCGGATGAAAAAAGCTGTTGTCAAAATCGAGTAAGGTGATTGCATGTAGACGTCGTTGCGTTTCGTGGTGCGGGCTAGATGAAGAATATTTATTTGCTTCGAACCGCATCGCCACGATTAATCTGGAATTGTAATTTTCGGCTTCAAAATCATAAACCTATTTCAAATTCAGCCCTGCCAGAATTAATGATATGCTGATAGTAATAATACTGAAGTGCAAATAGCCGTTGAAACTCAGAGTTTCGGATTTTGGCTCAGAATCAGATTCAGGTTCGGAATTACGTGTCGTAAAAAAAGTATACGCACAAGCGATTCAGAATTACCAGCCTAAGTAAGTAATGTGAATGGGAATGAAGCATTTATACTTGAGAATTATTCTTGCAGAAACCCTTGCAACGCGCCCTCTATTAAAGTGAGGAGGGAAAACAATGTTTGTCAACATAAGAAAATTCAGCAGATAATTTCCGAATCAATAATAGGGAGTGTGGAAATTCTCCAAAATGTTGTGTAGCATTATTATTAGCATTGAGCGTGAACAATTTTAATTTCTAGTTGATTCACTCGTGCGCACGACTTCAAGATATGATAATAAAAAAAATCCTAGGAACTGTTCAGTTAAATTGTAATTCTTTGTTACCTCATATATTGCTTTTATTTGAAATGCTCTTTACGACTATTTAGAAAATTAGAAAAACGTAGTTACTGTGAGTGGAAAATTCAATAGAAATTGTACAATTCTCTACTGTACATCTTCAATCTTCCCTTGATAGGCCATTTATTAAGTAGCCTCTAGATTACTTTATAGCTTTGGTTCTGTCCGTCCGTCACTTCGTCCATTATTCCGTCCGGACAAATCCTTGTTCGATGGGTAACTCAAGAACCCGGACGCATATTAACATGCAGTACGGACCTATGGATAGGGGACGGCGTACCACATACATCTATTGATTGTGGTTACAACTGCCCTTTTCCTTCGGGTCATTTTGACGACAATACTTGACCAACTCCCGTTTTCATATTAATGATCCCCACAGAAATATATAAAAACTAGTCGAGCGTGTTAAAACAATTCTCGTAAATTTCACAATTCAATTTTTACAAATGTTGTATTCGTTACGCTCATCTTTTGAACGATGCCCGCCACGCGGAGCATCGCCGTACTTGAGGCTACTTTCGTAAACTCCGTTTACCCGGTTTATTTATGTCGAGCAAATTTGCAGGAACGAGCCAACATTCAAAATGTTTCTGCATGTTGTGCTGCAAAATAATGACTGTATATAAATATATGATCGGTTGTACAGGGTGTCCCAAAATGATGTATTCGATTTGCTTCGGGAAAAAAATCCAAACTACTCAAGCGAATTTTATAAACGATGACTCAAATAAAAACTGATGGGATTACATCTCCTAAAATATCGCCGAAATCGCCAGGCTAGTTTGAAAATATGGACCGGAAAATTTGGATTTTGGGGGGTGTATTAACATGGGCGTAAACAGCAGCTTCAAATCCATGCTCGAACCAAACGGTTTGACACACATCCATGAATTTGTACTTTTTGGAGAGCTAAAGACAAGACAAATTCATATTTAAAGTCGAAAGGTCATGCTGTAACTTTGTGAAGGTCGGATCATCGGAGGTCACATTCTCAGATGATCCATAATTTTAACCAAAGGAGTAGATTGCTCTTGTCATAAGCAGAATTGTTAGCAGGAATTTAGTGCATCTTTGAAAGACTTTTAAACTCTTAGAGAAGTATAAGAAAATTTGAGATGCCAGCTTTTAAAATTCGCACATCCTTCATCAAATTCATATCATTCANTAAACTCTTAGAGAAGTATAAGAAAATTTGAGATGCCAGCTTTTAAAATTCGCACATCCTTCATCAAATTCATATCATTCAAATATGGTATCACTGGAGGTGATCCATGCTCAACTTGAAACCAACAAAGTATTCCACTTTACAAATGACTCATCAGCCGCATTAAGTTTTTGACGAAAGGCGATGTGCGCAAAGCCAAAGCCAATGCTAAGTGTTGATTTGTGTTAGCCAAGTGTGATGGAACTGCATTGCTACTTTGAGATAGTAATAATAATAACAATGTGATAATTATTCTACAAGTTCCCGCACGCTTGTAGTTATGCGCATGGGGAAGTATGGCATAAAATTTCACCTTGTCATATATGCACTTCGCATAAGCAAGAAGGCTCGAGAATCTGTCATTCCCATATCCACGCAAGGATGCTTAGCAGATGCGCTATATAATGGTGCTTTAGGGCTCTAGGATAATTATTACAGTGGGGCTTGAGCTACTGAGAATAGGTGTGGCTGACTCAACTTACTATAGTTTAATATCATGATTGGCGCTATTAATAATCAGTGCGGCCAGAGATAGTAGTGTAAAGGACCTCTGCATTGATTCTTAAATCGATCCTTTGGATCCACAATTGCATTTTTGTAGATATATTCCGGCCGGTGAGTATTTCAAAGGAGTTTTGAAGTGATTTGGACAACCCAGAAAATGTTTCCCAGCGTTTCCTTCTCGAGGTAAAAACCATACAAAGGGTTGGTAGCCCATTTCAGATGGGCCAGAAGGTCGACGACTGGAAAACCCAGAGTTGACTGAACAACCGTGACTGGATAGAATGCACGGCTTAGATGTGTCCCCGTCCCCCGTAGTTTCGGTGACCATGGTGCAATGAAACTTTAATGATCCTCGTATAGTGTTTGGCCATGGAAACGGGATGTAGCAACCATATAATTATGGGCCGGGAACCAAGATTGGGATACTTATTTCCTCCGTTTAATGTCATAATGTGGAAGACGGATCTCCTGCGGTTCGAATAAAAAATTTTGCTAATAACTCTTGCAACTAATGGCCAGCTCACTGGCAGACGAAGAATCGTTTAGGGTAATGCATTCTGTCCGCTGATTGCAACTATTAGTAATGTTGGCTGTGGGAATGAACTTTGGAGAGAGAGAGAGAGAAAGAGGAGGGAGGGAGTGGGGGGACAGAAGGAAACCTGGGTTCCGTCGGATGGATGAATGATGGGAACAATGACTTATTTCTTGAGACATGCCATTTTGTGTCATGTTCAGCACAAGTTTGCTAAACTTGGAAAGCGTCAGCTGGAAAAGCCTTTGGAATGCCAACTGACTCACGTCAGTCCATCTTGCAGCTCATTCTCACCATCAGATTCCCTTTCAACCGCCAGCCATGTGGAGGTAAGTCTGTTCTCACAGGCGTGAAAGTGTGGTGAGAGTCCTCATCCCTCACATATGCACCAAATGTACCCATATGTACCCGCAAAAGCATGGAACGGCTCCAAAATCACCAAACGTCTTCCGCCTTCGGAGAACGTTGACGTCCATCCATATATATAAAGTTGGAAACGTGCAAGAAATTCAAGGTACAATCACACCTCTTGCATGGGACAATAGAGGATCTGTCCCCACATAGTAGCTTACGTATAGAGAAGTGAATGTCAACTCATGAACTCGCGTTGTCGCTACGGACAGGGGTTCCCGACGACTTCTATACATCCTAGCTAATCGATTCTGATGACATTTACATTCAGGTCTACCCGGGTCAACGTCCGTTATGACAATAATAAGTGTCGGGAAACACTGTGACTCCCTACGATGTGTCGAGTGGTGTTCGTACAAATGTGGTTGGAGACAAAATGGGATTTATAACATGTACATGTGGACATGTATGTGCGTGTTCAAAAATGGTGGTATTAATGGCTGTAGTAATAAGTGAATCACACTTGAGTCATTAATGAGGTTCTCATTAAATTGCACCAATTGTCAGGCCGAATAAAGGCCTGTTCATCAATGCTAAGAAGCATATCACACATAGTGTGTTGTGACTGCGTCAAACCTTTTAACTGAAAGCACACGCCGCTTGTTTCACTACACAGCTCATGGAAATTTTCTCTAATGAGTAACGGGTAAGAGGGATCTATGTTAGTATTATTAATATACGCACTTGTAGTGTCAGTAGCCACTCTTTCCATTTGCCTTGTGCTTCGTTAAATTATCCTCGCTCAGAGTAAAAGTGAATGCAAAATTTTCTTGTCTGCATAACAAGTGCGTGCCCGTGATCAAGCACTTTCGAGTCCGTGCAAGTCGCTTCCATGTCCATTCCTACACCTTCACGTCGAGCAGCAGCGATGTCAACAATCCAGCATGATTAGACCTTGGTTGTAAGCTCTTGTGGCAGTGGAGACTCGGGGCAGCTGAATGAGAGGGACTGCAGGACTATGCCCAGACAGCTAAGAAAGTGAAGCAAGCCAGCTAATGGCCGACGGAAGCGACGGGAACAGGTATGGCTAATGTATGTAATTGTGTTCAGGGGGCAATGGAACAGATGGAAAAGGAAAACAAAACACTTGGAGCTTAACCTATGCATAATCATTGCCGTACAGTAGGTGTTATGGTGCTATAAAAAGAAAGCAGTTACTTCGGTGGAATAATGAATAATTGATGAGAGTGCAGTCACTATTCCTAATAGTATTTATGTGTATGTGTGTGTGGGAGTGTGTGTATATCTATATTCGTACAAATACATGGACGACATACAGAGACGAAACTCAAACAAACAGATAGACAGGCTCTCTACAACAACATGGTATCCACATGCACCAATGGCAGAATTGAACCTCACGTCAGGCACACATCAGCGGATGCGGAAGTGCGGAACGGGAAGCGAAACTCGCTCACCGGAAGAGGAGTCACGGTTTGTGTAGAGTCCACAATAAACTCAATAACAATCACTTCGATTCCATGAGGGTCCAGAGAACATTTATTTTAGTAGTGTCCATCGGTGCTAGTTGAAGCGGCACATGAGATGAGTGGACAGTATATATGAATGAGTTTCAAAGGGTCATTGCCCAGGATTCAAGATCACCTGTCCAGCCTTTTTGAACGAGTTTAGAGCGATAGAATTGAAGCAATAATTGTAGGAGCGAGCACTTGTACTGCATTACGGACATGACATGAATAGTGTAACCTGGGAAAGTTGCAGCTATGACAACTTCCGCCGACCCATATGTACCCCTTGTTTTTACAGCATATACAGCTGTTTTAATGGTGTGACCACAAGTTACGCGTGCTATGCAAAAATACAGACAGAGTAAGGGAATACTTATTTTTGAAATCCTACATTTTGTATGCATAAGCACCGGTCGGAGATAACGGGAAAGGATGAGGAAACCTTATAAAATAAACCTGGTGACACGAATCATTATTTATATTGTTCGTAAAACGTGAACCGATAGTGGGATCTATGGGCGGCTGTACCGTATCTCTTGTCTTAAGTCTACCAACTAGTACTACTACCTCCGGATGTGACGATGTATTTACTTTGTGAGCCTCCAACTGTGCTGATTTCGAGTCATTACGTGCCTAGTCGGTATGTGGTTATGTACCGTGGGTTCAGCTTGTAACTGCCGTCCGAAAATATCATTGCAGTACATGAAACAGCTGTAAACGCATTTGTTTTGTTTTATCATGTCAACGACAGCGAGAGATTCGAACGGTCACGTTACCGAATAAGTGCTTGCTGAGTAAAACGAATGAATTTTATTAAAATAGCAACAGTAGTGCAGTTTACTTTTTAAGAAAATTCTTAAGTCAAACAAAACGTTTAATAAAATATAGGAAACGAAAAATTACGGACTTCTCTTCAACTGTTTTTAAATTATAATTAATATTATAAATAATTAATTGAAACAACATACATTACAATAAGCCAAATTTAAAAAAAATTGAATGCGGATAAAATTCAAGTAGATTTTATTTTTCAAAATGTGTGAGAGGGGGTGCCATTTTAGTGTGACCAGGGATATGCGGTACGGCTAACTCTGTTTGTCCAAAACAAAATTAGTTCTCACTTAGACTTTACCTGAGCCCATTTCTTCCCGCCATGAGGAAACTATACGATGAAAATGAAGCTTTAAGTTTCATTTACTAGGTAGAGTATTGTGTGGATGAATAGAAGGAAATGAAATAGCATGTGGTTTTTACCACATGTCGGGGATGTAACTCGGGACCTGGTCGTCCGATTTGGATGACCATGGTACCGAACAAATACTTAAAGCCTCAGGACTCGATTGGTAAACGATGGTAAAATCATTGTTCTGCGTTGAGGCGTTCGAGCACCGGAGGGAAAACAAATGCGACATATCATTTTGGGGCTCCCTGTATTATCGAATCGCGATACCTTCCTCGCAGTGGAGTGTATGTTGCAATCTTAAGTTCTTATGATTACAAGAGCTACCGTTTTGGAGAAAAACTCTTGATTTGATTGCATCAATGATAATAATGATAAATGATAATGATAAGTTAACCAAGCAGTCAGACTAGAATGTATTGAATTTGGAATGATTTCGAGGATGTTATAAATGGAATTCTAGCGCTACATGCCCACGGAACTTTACTTGATAAGGTCAATATTTATTACCTTATAACTAAATCAGCCATCCTTAATGATGAAGAATTTAATATAAATTGGTTAAAGTAAAATTGAACTGAAGTGGGAAAGAAAAAAAACGGTCTTCCCTTTCTCGTCAGAAGACAAACAGGATGGAAGGCGGTAGAGCCAGGATTTGCACCTGTTCCTTCCAGAAGACTGCAGTGCATATCCTCCAACACTCTGCTGGGCGGCCCGCGCCCGGTCAAAGAACTTTGCGATACTCGCGTCATATGCTACCTGCGTCATCAATCATCACTTGGTGCATTTTCCATTAAGTATTCATCCTAGAAACAGAGAAATTCTAAAGCTAGCAGGATAGTGAGGCTGAATATTTCTCATTATATTTCCGTTTGGATTCCAAACACTTCCATCCAGTATTATAATTTATTCAAGAAATCAGACTTCCTTTTTCCGCTCTTTAGAGCAAGGATTGGTCCATTTCTTACTCAGATAATTTAATGTGTAGAGGTCAAAATACCCGCTGAAAGTTGACTGGAATGGATTTTCGATAGTATACTTTGCTACAGGGGATTGTTATGCTCCACGTCATGCAATTACGACCACGGATTAGGCTGTGTACTTATTGCTAATGCTGGGTTCAAAACTGAAACGTTCCGCCTGCTCAGTTATCTAAAGTCTAGTTTTCGAGGGGGTTAAATACTAAGCCAATGTGTGCCAATCGTGAATTACAACCATTGGTGGTAATTATCACCTGCGATGAGATAAGGACCGAATTAAGGGGGTCATTTGTGTGCAAAATGTTTCACTCGACACAGTCTCTCATAATCTGCAGATCAATGGACTCCAACCGCACACAAAAATACTGAATAGCCACTCCTGAGACCCGGAAGATTGCCAAGGTGCATGTGACATAAAATACTTGTTTCTTTGAGGGATAAAATGTACGGTTGTGCCGAGAGATTTTCAGGGAAGCATTATATTATATTTTTAAAAAATGTTTTGGGTGAGCGCAACTTCCGATTTCGGTAATGCATTTATGAGATGCTTACTAAGGTAAGCCAGTTGTACAAGCCGGATCGACTCGGGCCGATATGACCCATCCCGAAAATATGTTGGCCCTAAAGTCATTTGCCCAACTAACGACATAGTTTCCAAAATATTCAAATTGGAAGTTTCAACGAAATCATTCATGGGAAATTTAACATACGGTTTCATAAAGGATTTTAGTACTCCCACGATGAAAATGAATGATGACGCTGGAGTTTTCTGTGCCGTTCTGGTGGATATTTTCGAGCCGCCGTATAGTCTACAAAGCCAGTTTGTCTTTTAAAGTGTTTAAGAGCTCGTGAAGGTAATACCTATTCTCATAAACCATAACAGAATAAAATGTTGCTACGGTGTACCAAAAAAATGGAAAAAAATATTCCCACAGTACTGAGAAATCAATGGATTAGATTTATGAAGTTGAGAATCGCTAACACATGGATGGTTATGCCATGTATTTCATGAAGAAAAACGGTCTAAATTGTTACGCAGCTTTTCTTTTCTTCGTCCCATAGTAATTCAAGGACTGCTATAGCATAGATGTAAATTTAGATCTCTATTAACCCTGACGGTCATTGCAATTTGGATCCTTGTTTCCCACATTTTAAAGTTCCAATAACTAGAGCAGACCCAGACAAAGTTAATTGGATATCTTTCATGCCCATTATTGTCATAAAGCTGCAATATTTAAATAGCGTTTAATTATAAGAGTCCACTTAAAACTATTACCGTGAACATTTTACTAATTATTTCTAATGGCTTTATGTCGCAAGTCGGAATTAAGGAATGCAACAAAAACGAATATGCAGCGTGAAGATGGACTCATTAAGTTCCTCCTAATATCAGCTAGCGGTACCATTATTTCGCGAGACTGTGGTTGAAAAAAGCCGAGGGTACATGCTTCGTCGTATATTTTGCATGCTCATGTTTGTTGAATCAAAATGAGCTGGACAGGGAGTTTGTAATCATTAACATCGTAAAAGTTGTAAAATCAGAAAATGAAGTAAAAACTCAGCAACGCTTTCCTCGTAAGCACAAGACAACATTTTTCTTCTTAATTAGGCCTACAATAATCACATGGCATACCCCACTTTAGCCGCGACATCTCATCATTCTGCAAAGTTCCACGGCAAACATAACTGATTTACTCTAAATATTAGGGTGAGTCAGGTGTCCAAAATGGATCGGGATTATTAGGGTATGTGACCCTCCCCGAGCATATCCTCGGGGTTTGGGTTGACGCGTGAGCGTGCGGGGCCTGGAGGGTTCATCCGGCTCCACCCCAAGGAGTTAGGACGGGCCCGTTCCATTGCAGAAAAGCCCGAAGATTCGGTGGATTAACCCTTGGTAGTGGTGGTACTAAGGGATTCCCCCTTGGCTTTCCCGCACGCCCACGGGTCCACCCAACCCTCTAGGCCTTCCCCACACGCTCACGGGCCCACCTCCGGGGATTCCCTGCACGCCCACGGGTCCACCCAACCCTCCAGGCCTTCCCCACACGCTCATGGGTCCACCCCCCGGGGATTCCCTGCACGCCAACGGGTTCACCCCAAACCCATCCAGAGGGCCCATAGGTCTCCCTAGGCCCTTAGCCGGATTCCCCGAAGAGGTCCTTTCTGTCTGGAGGGCAGAGAAGGACTGAGCAGGACTGAGAAGCACGCCCCTTTATAGCGTCGGGTAGGGACCCCATGCGTTCTTTCTTTAGACGATATCTTTGGTTCTAGCCACCCGATTTTAGTGGGAGGGGTACCAATGTTAGCTAATCGATTGCTCTTTAATAATTGTAATTAAAATTTGCTCTCTTGGCTCATAAAAATCCTTACGGGAAACTCCATGTTAAATTTCCCAGGAACGGAGGTGGTGAAAATTTAAAGGTGAATACTTTCTAAACTCGGATTCTAATTTTTTCTAATTAAGGAAAAGTTATGCATACTATAGTATACTATAGCATTATAGCATATAGCATATATAAATTAGGGAGTAAGCGCGGAACCTTAACGGAACCGGAACGTTAATTTTTCGACGTATCGTAAGGACTCACCGTTTACTTAACGCTGGCTTTACTTGCTTATTTGGCCCTTACACTACATAGAAAAAAATAACGTTACGGAGGTCCTGCGCAAACTCCCTATTTTCCTTGGGTATACTCATATACGCACTGCTGCGAAGCCTGGAATTGAGCCTTTCGTTGAGCCGTTACGTCAGTAAAAAAGGTTCGACTTGAGTGAAACACAGAGTTAATGTTGGCTCTATTTTCCACCTAATCCATTTTTCATAGCTAGTTCCCTTGAGTGCAAGAATGCCCTATATCTTTTGCTAGATGAATAGCTCATTCGTTACTACAAATATTTAAAATTAACTCCACCACAGTGGCAGAAAATTTACTCATTATCATTACCTTGTAGGTGATTTGTATAGGGATAATATCTTCGCTTTAACTACGAGAACATAGTTATGAAGTATCTACAGCCACGGTTTGGACATACAGGATTCAGAACTAGTTATGTTCTTTTACCATATGCTCCAAACGCGAGCGTCCCAGAGTTTGTCCAGTACAGTGTGGCAATTGAACTTCATTTTTGGTGCTTATTGTGTTCTATCAGGTTCTTGAATCTTGCACTAAAATGTATGTAGCTAGATCTGGAGCAGATAGGCAATGAACATGATAGCTTTTGTCCTCTTCCTTGGGCATACTGCACATGGTGAAATTTATGTTAGGTAATTACGTGGCTAACAGCTTACTCTAAAGTAACGCTTTCTCGTATAATAAGGATTGGTTGCAGATTTAAGCTTCACAGTAATTACACTGCTATCGATACAGCCAATACCCTCAAAAGTAGCAGTCAAGTTCGCCATTGATTCTGCCCGCTAGTTGTATGATAAAGTCGCACCACTACTGGAGGCAATATTGCTACAACATTTTTGTAAACACGGTGATAAATTTATTTCTCTTCCTTCCGATAGGGTTGGTTCACCCCACCTCAATACAAATCAGAGATGCAGGTCACACCAACCACTGTTACAGCATTGTGTAAAAATGTTCATACGGAACAAAGACATGCTCCTTGAGACTTACTGATTTGTACGCAAAGTGTGTTTATGTGTTCGCTCGCCTGAGGCATTTTTGGTTTCGTGGATTCTGAAGAATTTGTGTGGGAACTGCCAATTTTTTCCAAGCCACATGCAAACTATGGCAGCTTTAGTACGTAACTCTGCTGTATAATGGGATCAAACAGCACAGTACAACAAAATACCAAAATTGATCACAATTATTGAAACTTTGGGAGCAAAGTTTTACCCCTTGATGTGTCAACATTATCTTAATAGAGAACAATCCTTCTTCCGTCGGCACTAAAAACTAGAATGACATCATATTGTACGATTCTAAAATATCGATTGGTGTGTGGATACGCCCATAATATTATTTTCATCACCTTACTGCGTCGTAATCAACAATATTAAAAATATTTGTTTGTCATGCTCCTCCACACGTGATCATACGCACATACGCCATTAACATACTAGATTCGAATCGTATCGTCACAATCAAGCACTCCGATGGATATTCTGCTGCCGAAAGCCTTAGTTTATGAAGCACATATTTTTCGGGTTACTTGGCCTTCCACATTCAATTAAATGTATTTTGCGCTTGCCACTACTATGGGTAGTCTAGAACGAAGTTCTTTAAACATCACCAAATCTAGCTGGAAATATTTTTCTTAACGCAATCAACGCTCTACAAAGTTATAGGGAAGGACCAACCATAGACTGGCTTCTACATGCGAATTATATGGCTCTAGAGGCTGTCTCCAATTTCCATACCCCTATGAAATCTCAATATTTTAGCCTAATATATTAAACGGACTCATGCAGAGAACTAATTGAATGTGTTACATTGAGTAATGCCTCCGATCAACGGGCTACTTGTGAGTACGGGTTATTTAATCACGATAATAACATGACTTGATTTTTCACTTGATTCGTGAACACAAGACAAAGTAAAACGAAGCGAAAGGGGGGCGGGGCTCAACAATGCCTCCACCCTTGGAATTTACAGCTTAGCGCTGGTGGCCTTCTGAATTTCAGACTGGAATTCCCTTAGTTTCATGGCAAGTCCCATGTTTCCTTTTATCTTAAGCTTGCCTTGGAAAAAAGCCTTCTGCGCGTTCAGCTTTCCCGTCATCAAGTCGAGAAGATCACCGTCGGAGAGCTGGAGAACCACATCAGGTTGTGCTACACAAACAAAAGATATTCAAATTGTTACGTCACCTACATTATGTTCTCAATTGGGCGGCATTAAAAAAATATTCCGCTCCACTTCTGCTGGTCAAACTTCGTGACTTTCTAACCACGTTTAAATCAATAAAACTGAACTGGAAAGAATCAGGACGCTTACTTTTGCCTTCAAACTCCACTTTACCAGTTCCATTCTTGACGTCAACGATCCAAGTAACTTCCTTATTATCTGGGCCTCCGGTTACCTGCAAGTTCCAGCATTGGAGAAAACTCATTAGAAAATCATTACCACGTTAAACACATGTAGGGAGTGTAACGTTCGTGGGCGTTAAAACTGTCTCCGTCAACCAATATCATTAGTAATGATATTGCAAGAAATCATTGCATGAGTAACTCATGCAATGATTTCTTGCACTGTCCCCAGTCGCCACCCAAGGGGCTTTTGCGGATAATACAGATAACTCGATAGAACTAAATATATAGCCTCTCCAAAAAATTACATTACAGCGGTATTTAGCTACCGCATCATCAATGCAAAATTTACTGGGCCTCTAAGGCAAGAATAAACCCAACATACTAAATTTGTAAAGACGCATATTTGCCAAAATATAAACTGCAGCAAATATTTAAATAAATATTACCTTGAAACCGTAGATTCCATTGACTTTCTTAACCAAGTTAGCACCGTCCTGCTCTAGTGTGGACGCAAGCAGTTTGAATACTGGGGCACACTTGTAACCGTCTCCCCCGACCGTCATGTTGTTACCTGTTCCGTTTGAACCCCTGAGGTAAACAAAATTAACTTCAGCAACTGATTTTGGGGGAAAGCTGTAATAGAAAACCTGGGACAAGGGTCTTGCATAACTCCGGGACCCAACAAAGTCAACTACATCGAGCAAAGACATTAAAACCAGTGGTTCTTACTCCATCACGTACATAATCGAGCAATGGCGCTACTTTTTCGCAACTTTTATGCTCACATTCCAAACTCAACCCTTTCATGCTCTTTAGTATTAACTCGCTGAAAGTGACCGCTGAACCCCCTGAACCTCATACCTCATCGCCAAGGTAGTGGAATACTTTTTGCATTATAATGTCGCATTATGTTACGAACATAAGCACAGCCTTCATCGCTATAATGTTCTTTATTGCACTTTGTCATTTGCTACTTTGGTAGCCTATACTTATTAAACTGTATTATCTGGCCTCATATTCAATTTCGCACGGAGAAGCGCCGACAAAAAGGCAACAAATGCTTTCTTCCTTAAAATATAATAAATTGGGATTTTATCCCCGCTTCCAAAGGGTTTCACTTTGACACCAAAATGTGCCTAATGTTATTTTGCAACTATTTCGGCTGGATACATCCTACAGACCTTCTTTGCGCTCGTTCATCCATTGAAGTTTCGTGTCTGGGTCAAAGTACGACACCTTACAATCTATTATTTATTTTTCTACACCACTGCATGGGCCCTTTACAACTATGGATCTTTGTACATGAGTTTCTCATACGCTTAGCTTCCTTCAGCTTTCCCATTTCCACCGTTGAGCCGCATTGGATGCCCCACACATTAATTAAAAGTACGTGTAGCATGTGCATAAAAATCTCACCTTTCACCAGGGAAGTTTTACAAACAAAACAACTTACTGTCGAGCTTCTGGAAACCCTAATTGGTACAGTCCGATCACAACTGCTCCTCCAAGTCCAAGATTGTGTTGAAGACCAAGTTTAGCACCAGGAACTTGTCGTGGACCCGCTTCACCCCGAACTTGCCAGCAAAGCTCTGCACACTGAGCTAATCCTAGAAAGTAAAGTGAAAAATCTCTGTAAGATAGGAAAAGACAACTTGACCCATCCAATCAGGTCTGGCCAATCCAATCTCATTCCTTTTATCTCAAAAAAGTGGCCAGCCCCCTCGGATGATAAACACTTCACGCTCTAAATTCTTACACAAGCTCCTGCCACCACTACAGCCCTCCTATCTATACAATGACCCACTCGAAGGGTCGAATGCTAATGGAGATAAGCGATCTCCGTATGATTTTCTAACGCAGAAAATTAGAGCCAGCGCGGTAATCTAACCATCGACTATAGAGTGAATAATACCACAGTTTCCAAACACAAATGACTGACTACCGCTTGGGATTATGGACTGTGGACGAAGCTTTGATACGTATTTATTTAAAAACTTTTGTGACAGGACACGATAGCACACAATCAACCCCAGTAGAAGCCTCAATGTGAATTCTGTCAACTCGACACTTCACATTTTGTTTATAGTTATACCATGAGGCGTGGCGTGACTAGAAAAAAGAGAAATCTACCTGCCAATCATCTATATTGGATGTCAGTATGCAGACGCAATTATATATTATCTCCCCATTTTGACTTGATTGTGCGTTTGTCCGTAGCCCAAAAAAATTTCGCATCATGTCCTTAAGACTTTCAAACTTTGAACCACCCCTGGATTGTAACTTGTCCGGGATTCAGATCCTATGATCATTCGCTCTCGAACTGCTCTATCGCTCAACTGTCACAACAATCTAAGCGTTGTTTACGAAACCTCAAACGATAAGAATATTAAAATAATAGCAAGTAAGCATCATTGAGTACTGACTCCCTATTTGATTGAATTTTAGTAACTTTTGGAACTGAGTAGAACAATGCATAACGTAGCAGATACTCATATTATATAGCGTAAGCCTCACTTGTTGGGGTAACTGTAGTCGACCTGAATGATAAAGTATTTCAGACGGCCTTCGCTACATGATGACCAAAGGTTCATCAATTCTTGTCACGCCACACTTTTGTGTCCAAAACAGTAACTATGCGAACATGAGTATCCTTGATTCAGGACCTACTCTGAAAAATTTTGGCGAGTGGGATTATTTATGTGGTACACCGGGATTAAAACTGAGGCAGGTTGACTTTCTAGGATTTTTGTTTGTTTAGGTTTTAGGCCAGAACTCCTAACTCCTACAAGTAAACTCCATTCCATAACTTCCTAAATCTTTGAATTTAAATCTGGGCTGCAAAAATATGTGTACTACATGACCCCCAACTATAGAATCTAAAACTGATTTCACAAAAGAAAGTTTAAATAAAGTTACTATGTTTACTTTCAAGAACAGCCCACTCTCTATCTCAGTGATATCGAGTACCGTAACCGGCAGTTCGCAATTCACAACGAAATTCAACTTGGTAAAGTGTAAAACAAAGGCACAAAATTACTCACGTCAACCCAAGTGTTGTCCCAATTTGTTTACAAATGATGAAATTTCAGAAATACGGACAAAATGGCGTGCGGCAGAAAATACAAAAAGTGTAAGCAATAGCTTCTCCGTCACACGCTCGACTAAAGGGAATTCTCAAGTCAGGTGAGAGAGCGAAGGCTATGCCAAGGATGACGACTTAAAAACACAAAAACATGATCTGAAGACAACTGACGTTATTATGCAATTTTCCCTCACAGCAAGGCACACATACATGAAAGAAAAACTTGCAAGACTTGTATCACAGACTATACACCGTATAGTTGTTTGTATGACGCGAGCTTGGAATCAGTGAGAACTAGCGAGTAAAAAGGGTTATTCGTTGGGTCGTATGTACTTTTGTGTCTGTTCCCTCTCCACAAATTCTTTGCCATGCAAAAAACTCCAGATAATAGCTCTCGTACGGCAACAAGTGCGTCAAGCCATTCTCCAAAAGGTTCCCACAAAAACAAATGTTCGCCATCACCACAGTATTTATGAAAGGTCCAAAGGGCAATACTGCGATTGTGTAACCCCAGTCGATACAAATAGTAAATCAAAAAATGTTGTTATAAGAAAGAAAACTCTGAAAGTTTCATCTACGAAAATAACAAGTTTACGTCTACGGATATGAATCCACATGACCTGCTGGGTGGATTGTATTTTCAGTAGAATATAGCGTCCAGAAAAACCATAAAAGTTAATCGGGGAGATATTTTCTTGGGCAACATTCCTTTAACTATGCTGGTCGTGTTGTATGGACACATTATCAAAGGGAAAATCCAAATTTTTCTTACAATGGAAAATAGGTTCTTACCAGTTGCCCCAAGCGGATGTCCTTTGGAAATCAGACCCCCGGACGGATTGACAACGTACTTGCCACCGTATGTATTATCTCCTCGGTCAATGAATTCCCCGGCTTTACCCTCTGGACACAATCCCAGAGCTTCGTATGTCACGAGCTCATTTGCGGAAAAGCAATCGTGGAGTTCGATTACGTTGACGTCTTCAATACGCTTCCCTGCTTTCTGGAGAGCAGTCTGCGTGGCAGCCCTGGTCATGTCAAAGCCTATCAATTTGATTGCACTTTGGTCTTTGAAGGATGACGGAAAATCTGTGGCCATTTCCATTGCCACAATTTCCACGGCTTGGCTCTCAAGTTTGTGAGCCCGGACGAAGTCTTCGGATGCAATTATTGCAGCAGCTGCTCCATCTGAAGTTGGACAACATTGGAATTTAGTTAGGGGTGTCTGTACTAGGGGTGCGTTTAGGATCTCCTCCAGTGTTCTCTTGACTTGGAACTGGGAATTTCTGCAACACAGGCATGAGACTTCTGTGATTTTAAACTTACTACTACATACTATATATGTATTACTACTATTTTATTTTGAAAATCGACGGTTGTGAACTTCACACGGGAAACTTACGGATTGTTCACTCCATGAGCGTAATTTTTCACTGCTACTTTGGCAAAGTGGGTTAATGTTGTTCCATATTTATCCATGTGCTCTTTGCCAGCATTGCCGAAAAATTGTGCAGCCATCGGAGCGGGTGTCATGTCCGCTATGTTTATCATCGTCTCAACGTGTTTCTCCAATGGGTTCGTCTTATTTGGAAACGCGGAGCCTAAGGATCCTTTTTCCATTTTTTCGAATCCTAATGCCAGAACACAATCTGCCAAATTCCCAGCCACTAACTGTTTAGCTAAGTAAAGAGCAGTTGATCCGGTTGAGCAGTTGTTATTCACATTGTAAATTGGAATTCCTGTCATTCCAACATCATACAGAACCCTTTGACCACATGTTGAATCACCTGAAAAGATGATTCCATTATTGATGTGATGGAAATATGTAATTCTGCACATGGTTTACTAAAAATGATTCTCATACCATAAACGTAACCGACAGCGGCTTGTTGTACAGCTGAGTATTCGAGTTTTGCATCCGCTAAAGCCTTTCTTACAGCTTCCTGAGCAAGTTCTGGGTAGTCTGGACCAACTCCTGGCTTCAAGAACTGCAACAGTATATTACTTAAGCATGTATTCTGGATTTCACCATTGGACAAAATATAAAATTTAATACAAACCTTAGTCATACCGACGCCAACGACAAACACTCGTTTCAATGGTCCCATCATCTTGTTCCGCAGGTCTGCAGGACTGATTTGATTTCTAAAATAAATTTTATATTATGAATCACGGTAAAGTATATCAGCCAAATTTTTTCAAATTATTTGATCCTATATGCGTTCGTTCCGGTGATAGTCAAGGATTATTGCAGTTATTTTACGTTCATGCTTTAATTATTGGCAACTTGATGATAATCAAAACACAGAAATTGATCATTATCGATGCGTCTTTCATACAAATAAAATTCTGCCAAAATTCCGTAGTCTCTCTATAAGATTCTGAACCATACAAACTAATCACAGGCCATACAAACCGGCAAACCTTCCACTTCACACCGAATATTTAATCGCACAAGCTGGAGAATATTTTAAGAAAGTCACTCACGCTGCACACATGATTTGGTCGAAACACCTCCGATACTAATAATAATTACACCTAATGCTCGGAGTGAAAACACTTCAATTCAGTTACAAAACACTTCAAAAACTGATAGCGCGTGCTCAATTGTCATACAGACACAGGTCACAGACATTCGGAATTCGGACTTGGACTGCTACAGTCTCAACTTCACAAACTCTACTAGCAGAATGCTGGGACACTGTGAGGAGGTATGCTCATCCCTTCCCCTTTCCGACGTATTCCCATAGCATTGGATGCTCTATATGTGCAGAATCTGCACTACTAAATGTTGTAAAGTAACAACTTCGTACGCACCTGTTTTTTCCCGTCTAAATAGGCTGTTGAAGTCCAGTGAGCTAATTGTGACTACTTTTAAAGCTTCAACCGTGAGGACCACACAATCTGTCGCTTTCATGCTCCAGCATTAAAATGGGAGCTGAGGAAAAGTTAGGGGTAGTTTTGTATCAGCAATCCCCAAGTTTTGAGCATAATGATCATGATCAATGCAGCAAGTACCCAGCTCATGTGATCTCCAGGTCACCTTCATATTATAAAAAAACCTACGGTTATGCGATGCTCAAAATCTGTTTACTTTCAGCTCCTACTCCATCAATGACACTCATCTGGGTTTCGTTGCATTGGGATGCTAAACTCTAGCGTCAACAATCAGCCAGTGCCACACGATTCCCACAGTTGGAGGGACAAGAGGCACGTGTATGGGAGGAGAAAGTGCACTATCTTGGTAATCTTTTACCGGGTGTCGTCACCGTCACTGTCATTCTTTCGCTGCTTTCATCAATTCACAGCTTTCCTATTACGTAACAATTAGATTGCCAAAACTGGCTTTCCCATGAATTTCTCCCGCGCTTAAAATTATACTACACATCAGTCATCACTCCCCGGAACGTACAGAATTCGGACGAAAAAATTTCATCTCCCCTACAATCATTCTGCCAACGTCTAAGGTGTAGAGGTCATGACAAATACAACTTAGCCGCGAGAATGTTTAATTGATGTTATCATCCGCTTGTCCCGTAATTCCTTACTGTTTTCAATAATTAATTTTTATAAAAATCATACTGATGGCAATCCTTCAAATATGCTGTTGGAATCCATGTGGTTAATTCGTTAAGCATATGACCGTACTTTTGTTAAAAAATCATTTTCATACTGATTTCCAAAAGGAATTATTATCTTCATGTGAGAATAAAAATAAATGGCAACTTTTGAATCCGAGAGTCTTCCCAGTCAAACTTCTTTAGACTCCACAGCCATAATGTGGTGTTAAGGGAACGGGCTTCGCCCAGATACCCTGACTTCAACAACTCGTTTTTCTGTGCAGCTGAGCCTCAAAGATGACCCAGATTTTTACAAACGTTAAAACCCCTGACGTTTTAATCACTCCGGTCTAGAGAACCGAACCAAGTTAGACGTCCATCCGTTACTTGTCCTCCTGTAAGTAATCTATACTGTAACAATGCATGATATGACGCCATAATTCACGTGTCGTCATATCCAATAATGTGTGAGAGTGCTTTCCTTGTATTATAGTTTGAGATGTCCTGCTACTGGCAAAAGTGCAATGTCCTATAATTCATCTTAGAGATTTTCCAGTGCTTTCACACACAACTCTATAGCGTCACTCCCACCACGACTCTGTCTTTTCTGCTCTCAACACGGTTTATTTTGTTTCTCCCGGTGCCCCAAGGCCGTCCAAAGTATATTATGCTACATCCATCAGCTGGTTGATGTCATATGGACCGGAAAGTTTGTACTCTCAGCATCACTGTGAGTGAACTAAAGTACTGACTGACTATGAGAGCCGTCCACGGAATAGCTCATCTACAGGCCTACAGGTTCTCCTAGCCCTTTGCCGTATGTACTTGCCAAAAGTTCATACACATGCATTGAACCTTTGCATGAGAAATTCATGCAACGCCGCCGCTGCTGCGCCGTCTATTTTCACTCGCTAATGTTCCTAACCCGTGGCGGCGCGTATGCATTCTAATGACAAGGAGCCAAAATCCTGAGTAGCACGCCGACAGTAAAAGCTTGTTCAGGGGCCTCTGATGTGAACATAGTTGTGTGCTACGGCAAGGAAGATTTTTTTCCCATTTCCCCTCTGAGCGTATAGCCGTCTTTGCCTCAGCTGGATTTCAGAGGAAAACTGTACTCCTCCGCGTACTTAATTTTCTCGCTGAGATGAAATGTGGAATTTTGGAAAAATAAAAATATTTTCAATCCTACAATGGGAAATCAAGTCCGTGGGACTGAATGTTGGAAAGTTTGGAAGGATATTTATACGGTGACAAGCTCGTGACCGGTTGGTCGGGACTAGATGAAGGCCCTTGCTCTGAGGGCATGTATGTACATGATTGAATGCATACAAGCCTGTGCCTATATACGGGTTCATGTGTCTGGCACACATACTTCTGATCGCGGTACAGAATAGCCTGAGTCTATATGAACTGGGGTAGTGCATATTACAGTGAAGCTTTTTACAGCTGTATAGCCCTACTGTTGGATACGGTTTGCAGCACACGGAAAGTACGAAGGATATTTATGTGGCTTTGGCGCGTCATAGATTTTCTTGTCAATCCATAGTCGAATTTGTACAGGTAGTTGGGAGATTTTACGAAAAAACTTTAATTACTGAGCCGTAGTGAGTCTATTGGGAATTTGAAGTGGTGTTTGTGAGAGTTTGGGTGATAATTACGGTCTGAGGTGGTCCTGAATGCAGTGAATAATTTGTGGTTATGAGTGTACAGTCTCCACTTCCGAGTGTTGGAAAAGGCAAGGTGCTGACGATAGTTTTTCGATGTTGTTTATTCGGTTACTTGTTTGTGCGGAGGAAAGTGGACGGCTGCTCATCATAAAGTATGGACTTTAGTTTGAAGATTCCGGCCGTTGGATGGATTGGTTTTTGAGGGGAAATAATAATAATAAATGAGCTCTCTCAAAATGTATTGCATAGCTTTCCCTGGGGAAAATTTGGCAACGTCCAAAATGGCTACTCCATTTGCAAGAAAAACAGTTGTTTTCCCACTGTTTTCACCTGACATTTTGAGGGTTAACCCGCATGAATGCGAGTGGCAGTGAGGAATTCCGTATTGAATTTTCATCGTTGGGATTCAGAGGAATTTTCCCCGTTCCTTTGACAGCTGCATATATTTGCGATTTGGGCTTGATGAAATTGAAGTATATATGTATATTCTGTATGTTGTAGTAGTTCAGGGATTTTACTCTTTTGGTTCCTGTTAGCTCTAGGCTTTGTTCCGCATGTGTCGCTCCAGGGTATAAACTCAGTAGCTGAATTTAGGATCATGAAAGTGAAGAATTTTTATTTTCTGCACCAAACTAATTGATTTTATGAGACTGATCGGAGGTTGTTCGAACTGCAGGAATATTTTTACGCCATGGTGATTCCATTCGTAGATGGAAGTATCTCTTTTTTGGTGGTATCCAAGCCTGATCTATAATTATGTTCTGAGGATGTAATTAAGGGATTTTTAACTGTGTTTATTTTATTTCAAGTATTATGACTAAAATAATTGATAGGTTACGGGGAAATGAGGTGGCTTCTTCAAGTTTTATCTCGTGCAAATTAAGTTTTCCCCACGAGTTCCTTTGGTTTTTCTTCAAAGAACTGTTTATATGGTGGGAGAGAAAGTGAACCAGCTGACACGGCTTCATTTCCGGGAAGTGCTGAGAGGTGGTAGTGTAATTTTATTCTTCTGATCGGGGTGTAGAGAAACTGTGAAAAGACAAATATTGTGTACAAGTTGAAAGTTTGCTCAAGATTTTGAAATTGTGTTGGATTTTGAAATTAAAATTTGGGTGCTGATGTATACCGTTTGCTTACTTTCGCAGTTTCACAGGTTTTCCGTCGTATACCTTAGGAAGAATGTGACACGGTTAAATAATACTGTTCAAGTTAACAAGTGGTGTGTGTGAAAAGAAAAAAATCACCATGAACGGGGAAATACCCAGCGTTCCTATCACCACCCTCGCCGGGGTCTCCAGCCTTGTCGATCGTAAGTATCTGTTAGCTCTGTTGGATAAGTTTTGTGTTGGTCGTGTTTTCAACATTTGTTTTTACGACAGTGTTGCCGGAGATGCCCCTCCCCTCACCACTGCCCCAGACTTTGAGTAACAAGTCCCTTCTTTTCCATCCTCGGGTAGCGGAGGAAGCACAACGACTTTTAATTGTCAATGATGACAATCTTGTGTCACAACTTGTCCACTGTTTAAGTCAAACCTCTTCAAAGCATATGTAAGTTAGCGTCGGCGGATACGTTTTATTCCTTGTATATTTCTAGTTCACTTCCTATTTTTTTATCTTTAATGTTTGTTGTTACATTGTATTGGTGCAAATCCAACAGGTATTCATGACTAATTGACTCACTCATGTAACCGTCCGCAAATATATTCTTGTCTTCCAGAGACCTAAAGGATGAAATTAGTGATATTGCGATAGATCACCAGAACTCCCCAAATCTTTTGGGTGGCATCTTGTTGAGGAAGCCGGATGTTTTTAAGGGGAAACATGGTAATTTCCTTGACTGGATTCAAAAGTCAATTTAAATTTGCACTTGCATTTTTGTGCCCCTAATTACTTATTTTTGCGAAGACGGGATGTGTGCTAATGTATAGTTTTTTTCTTTTAGTCATTGGGGAAGATCGGCTGCAACCATCTCCGCAGAGTTTACAATTACTTCAGGGCAGTCACCATCAGATCATATCTTCGGAAAATCAACTACTTGATCCAACTCATAACGAACATATGATACAGCCCCCGCAGAACCATCAGATCTTACAAATACCCCAAACTCAGTTACATCAATCGCTGCAGATACAGGATCAGACTTTGCAGCTGCAACACCCACAGCTTCAAATGCAGCAACTGTCCGAGTCTCCGTTACAGCAGCAACAGTCATCGCAACTTCATCATCCTCCACAGTTAAACCTGGATCAACTATCATCTCTGCAGCACATGGTTTCAGATGCTCAGCCTTTGCAGCAGCAGGTTCCTTATGGTCACCTTCCTCACCATCAATCATCACCATTATCCCAAGAATCTCCTGTTCATTCACATCAGCAGCAGCAACAACAACAACAGCAAGCACCGCTGCACATTCCACCACAGCAGCATTTGCCAGTGCAGCCATTACCATGCGAACATTCTACTCCAGAGGTTCCAGTTCACCAGATGCCTCAGAGTACATCGTCTCCCCAGCAATTCCCGCTAAACAATGTGCCCTCCGCCGAGCAACCTCCGATTCAACCGGAGGAAACACCAAAGCCTAGTTCTGCTCCCGTGCGGTCTAAAGTGGATAAGTCCACACCACTGATGCTACCACAAGTGCACATTAAACCTCTTGACCCGGCACAGTTGCAGCAGTACGGGCATGTACTACAGCAGCAACAGCAGCCTCAGCTAATCCCCACGCAGCAGAAGGAATTGGAGAATATGGAGATGGCTGTTCCCAAATCGGAGGAACCCGAACCAACTCCGGCCAAACAACGAAAGCACAATGTCGGGCTACCTTTTGTCAAGCTCACGCCTTTACCCTCCAGCGCCATCAATAACAGATCCGATGTTTTCAAAACCAAACAAGGTAAGCATATTTTTTATTCTACTTATTAAACATTGTACTCAGCCGGTGCGTTCCGGTGTTTAGTTTCGAAAACCTGAGTTTTTGAGTTATCTTTTAGATGAGAAATCTTCGTGAGTTTTTATGAGGATTGAATTGCAGTGCTCATGCCTATATTTCATTTATATGAAACAAAAATTTATAATAGTAAAACAAGAGCCAGAACCTCCTCCACCTCCTGTGGAAGAAGCGCCAAAGAAGAAGATACGCCGAGTGGAGAGAATGCTGGTCCCTGTATTGGAGAAGTTGGCAGGAAATAATATTTTCGACAGTAGTACCTACCACCGGTTTTTAAAGTTGATGGACGTGATACTGGAAAGTATAGACGACTATGACAAGAATGACTTAGAATTTGAAGAAGATGAAAATGTGCCATCCGAACTGCTCATCCCTAGACATCAACTCGCTGAACTATGCTCAGAGGCAGCCAAGTTAAAGGCTTTAGGAGCTATGGAAGCTATGCCTGCGGAGAAACTTGTGCGATTATTAACAATTTTGGAGAAGAATATACGTGATGGATCAAAAGTAACACCAATGACTGATCCTGTAAGGGCGGATTCATATACCTCAAAGTGCATCTCTACATAGCTCTATATGACGTTCTTGTGGGACGTGGTTAGTATTAAAAATATTATAAAAGACATTTATTTGCTCTGTAGGATGAAGAAGAGAGTAAACTATGGTTGGAATTAGCAATGGAAAGTATAACAAGGGGTGTTTTAGCCTCGCTCACTGCCCTTCACATTCTAACGAGTCAGAATATGCCAAAGCGAGCGTATTTGGAGGATCTGATAGATCGTATCGTCATGTTCACCAAGTTTCAGATGCAGAACACGATTTTTCCAACTTTTGACCCTGTGTACCGGGTGGATAAGCGAGGGTCTAAAGGGAAGGGAGGTAAGAGCCACTTCAAAATTACGGCAGGTATCAGGTATATGAGATTGAAGAGTAAACCGGATATTTTTTTGCAGACGGATTTAGCTCGAGTAAAAAGAAACGGGCTCATGCTCGAGAAGTTCGGGAGAAAAGCATGGTGTCTTTCTATAACAAAATTCATGAAGTTGTGGGACTACTTGCTGAGCTACTCAATGTTCAAGTTCTGACTGACACGACCGTCCTACATTTATCCACCTTGGGGGTTGCCCCTTTCTTCGTGGAAAATGTATCGGAATTGCAACTCTCTGCCTTGAAGCTCGTCACTGGAGTAAGTGTACTATCACAATTATGATATAACGTCATCCAGCCTAGTGTAAAATACTGATTGATATGATTGGAAATGGCCATTCTGACAGATATTTGCGCAATACGAAAAGCATAGGCGGCTATTACTCGATGACATTTTGGCCTCCATCGCTCGGCTTCCGAGCAGTAAAAGGAGTTTGAGAACTTTTAAGCTATCCTCATCCGATGAATGTATTCAGATGTTAACTGCTTTGGTGAGACCCGTATTCGTGATGAGACCGAAAAGAATATTAAGTCTTCCATTTGGATTTTTAACACTCTCTTGTGTCCTCATTAAATACAGGTGCTACAACTCATTCAGTGCGTTACCTCATTACCGGATAACCTGGGATTAGTGTCAGGAGGGTCTGAGAATGATGACAGTGTGAAATCTGGCGAAAAGCATTCAACTGTACGTACAGCTCAGTCGTTCTCGATCAGACAACCTCTTCAGGGGTCGTCTTTTGTTTGTACTTGTTTTAACCCGGAAATTGAGTGCGTGTATGTGCATTTCAGACCGACCGCGATATGATCATTAGCGGAAAGATGGAGACGGCCATGAGGACTGCGGGGAGTTTCCTTGCCGTATTCCTCAGTAAATGCGGGAGCAAGTCGGATGAGTGTGACTACAAGCTCCTGTTTGAAAACTTCGTTCAGGACCTACTGTCAACTGTGAATAAGCCGCAGTGGCCTGCAGCTGAGCTGCTCCTGTCACTGCTAGGTACTCTTCTTGTCAAGAATTTGACGAACAAAAGTTGCGAAGTTTCACTCCGAGTCGCCTCATTGGAATACCTCGGTGTGGCTGCGTCGCGGCTACGGAAGGACGCCGTGTCGTCCCAGCTTCGAATGGAACAGATAGACAGGATTATCGCTGATATTAAAGCTGAAGAAGATCAGTTGGGCGACCACAAGGAGGTGATCGAAGCCTTGATGTTATTTAAATAATAATAATGAGGATAAGCGACGTCTGAAATAGTTGTGCTTAGTAACGTAACTTTCTGATATTACACAGGTGGAAACGGAGAAGCGCCTAGATCCTATTGAGGAGAAAACCCAGTACCTTCAGCGCTTGCTCTTGGATTATTTGGCCGTTCACGGACAGTCGGATCCCGCTCTGATGCATGCTCGCCATTTCTACATAGCCTCCTGGTGGAAAACATCGACAAATGACATTTCCTCAAGGCTCAATAATAATAGTAAGGCAAAACCAAGTCGAACGAAGAAAAAAAGGAAAAGAAAAGGTAGGAAGTGTACTGGGATGTGAGCGTGATGCAATTGGGATGTGGATAACTCCCTTGCTAAATTTTGTATCTATCGCTTTTCGGGATTCCAGGGAGCTCCGATGAAGAAAGTGAGTCGGAAGAGTCGGACAATGATAATGACGCGGGGAACATCAATGATAAGGAGCTTGAAATCAACACGAAAGTGATGGAGCTAAGTGAAAAGCGACGGCAATTTCTAGTTAGTAAGATCCGCCCGTTCAGTGACCCCGTCACCTCGAGAAAGACGAAAGTTGTTCAGACTTTCGTGGACTACCAAAGTGCAGAACTCATCACCCGGTACTTAGCATCACAGAGGCCCTTCTCCGCCAGTTTTGACTCCTTCTTGAAAAGGGTAAGAGTCCATGCGAGGACGTATATGTCAGTAGTATTCTTGTCTTGGTAGCTCAACTGATTTTTGTCCTCCAGATACTCAGTGTCTCCACGGAATCAACTGTAGCTATTCGCACGAAAGCTTTACGGTGCCTTACAATGGTTGTTGAAGCTGATCCAAGTGTATTAGCCCGGAGCGATATGCAGATGTGGGTTGGTAATTCCTTTTTGGATCAATCTACGGCCGTCCGTGAAGCTGCAGTGGATTTGGTCGGGAAATACGTCCTCTCATGTCATGATCTCATCGATAAATATTACGAGACCTTGTCCCTCAGAATACTTGTAAGTAGTAGTAGTAGTAGATGATTGGAGTTGGAAAAAAATGAGTTGGTTGATGTTTCTCTGTGTATATGACTCCAGTTGTGGATTTTTTTTTCTGTGCGTGTGTTTAGGATACTGGTGTGAGTGTAAGAAAACGGGTGATAAAAATCCTGAGAGACATTTGTGTGGAGTGCCCTAGCTTTTCTAAAATCCCGGAGATATGTGTGAAAATGATTCGACGTGTAAACGATGAGGATGGGATCCGGAAACTGGTAATGGAAGTATTTCAGAACATGTGGTTCACACCAGTGAAGGAAGATCCTTTGGACACGGAGGCTCTGTTACGAAAAGTTTCGCACATAACTGAGGTCGTAGCGTCCTGTGAGAAAGTGGGTCTGGATTTTTTCGAGCAGCTCCTGCTAAGCGTGAGTTCTCGGTTTCGTTTAAATTCTAACAATAGTTCTGTGTGACATGTGAAAGGGAGATGACAGTTACTCATGCTACTAAATTTATACCTTACATGTAGCTATTTAAGCCGAAAGATGACAAGGAAGATGTGAGGGAGAAGGTGGCCAATCCGGACCCTCCGAAACCAGTACTGACGGCTTCGGAACAAATTGTTACCTGCCTTGTAGAGCACGTCCTCCGTTTGGAAGAGAGCAATAGTAGTCAGAGCTCCAGATTTTGCGCCTGTGTGGCTACATTGTTCCTTTTCGCGAAGATACGGCCGCAGCTTTTAGTCAACCACGCCATTACGTTGGAGGGATACTTGAGTCTGCGGTGTCAAGTAAGGATTGGTTCATATTTTTTCTGTTTTTATAATCTATCGCGAGGTGATAGGTAATTTGTGGAGGTGTGATGATAATTTGATTTTCCAATTTTATTTCCCCCACAGAATCAGGCAGAAGTTCACGCAGTGGCAAACATTGGCAATATATTGGAATTGGTCGTTCCTTTACTAGTCAATCCATCTGAGTCTTTCTTAGGACAGTTAGAGGAGGATTGTGTTAAGTTGATCCTCAAGAACGAGAAGAGCGTCATCGATTCCTGTCTGGCGTGTCTTGGTGCAGTTGTGAACAAAATCACGCATAATTATAGTCTCATTCGTGATGTTTTTCGGCGGTACCACCGTAAGTCTTCACACATTCACTGCCTCCTGCTTGAGTAATGTACTGTGTGGACGCAGGGGAACCTTAACTTGATTCCTTGGTGTTTTCCAGTTGTGCTGGTGACTCAGACGAATCTGTTGCGGGAGAATAATGCATCAAGTGAGCCGAGGCAGCAGGAAAACCGTCCCCTTCTACGGCGCTCCGTATACACCATAGGTTTATTCCTACGTTATTTTGACTTCACTTCCCCAGAAATCTACGGCGACTTCCCCGTAAGTATAGTGTAAGCAGTGCATGGTATAGGTTAGCGCTGGAAGCTGATCCAAGCTTATAATTTTGTATGAAATATAAATTCTATACTACGCATAATGTGTAATTACAGGCGGATATCGTCACTCAAGTTTTTAATCATCTAATGTTCTTGCTGGAAACCCCGCTGACGGACATGAAATACTTTAGTTTACAAGCTATAGGGAACCTCTGTATTCGTCATTATAATTGCATGTTAGAGTCTGAGCTGAAAAATGTGTACCAGCAGTTGCTGACGGCTCAGAATGCGGAAATCAAGTTGAAAGTGCAGGCTCTAAACAATATCCAATTATATTTAACGGAAGAGGAGTTGAGGATGATTAAGCAGGACCAGGAGTGGAATAAGATTGGGAAGTTGGAGAACATCAAGGAGATGGGTGATGTTACCTCTGGAATGGCATCGACTATCGTTCAGATCTACTTGAAACAAATCCTAGAAGCCTTCTTACATTCCCATATATCTGTGCGGCTCGCTGCTGTTCGCGTCATCCAGCTCGTGTTGCAACAGGGTCTCGTCCATCCGATTCAAGTGAGTTCTGAAAGGAAGAAAAATTTAGTTTTGTATTTGATTATGTTATCTGCTTAAGTTATTCATCTATTTAATTTATTTATTATTTTTTTATCCATCTAATTATTTTATTTAATTTATAATTTCTATTTTCATCATTGTTACAGATTGTCCCGTACTTGATTTGCATGAGTACGGACCCTGAGCAAGGTGTGAGCACTACTGCGGATAAGCAGTTGCAAGAGATGGAGAAGAAACATCCACAGTTTCTTCAGAGTCAAGTTTTGAATGGGATCCGCCTATCTCTTCAGCTCCAGCGAATTTTGCATGGATACACAGGGAATGTCGTTCCGGGTTTAGCAATCGGGAGCACGGAGGAGGAGGAGGAAAAACTTCCCGTCGTCCGGGGCTATCGCTGCAAACCCAAAGAACTCCCCTCTGCTCTCAACGGTTTCCTCTATTCTCTTCTCAGGTCCACGAAACCTCAGCGACGTGCCGTGGCGTTTTCCTTGCTCAGACAATTTGATGACAATGTAAGTGGATCCTGTGGTCTGAGGAGATTTTAATCCGTCGTTGTACGTTTGTACGTGGGATTAACCCGTTGGAATCCTTTTATTTTGCAGAAGAATCGTCTAGCCGATCTCCTTTACTATGCTGACAATCTTGCATACTTCCCATATCAAGTAGTGGATGAGCCTCTGTTCATTATACATCATGTGGACATTGTAATATCTGTGACGGGATCGAATCTACTCCAGGCTTTCAAAGAAGTAAGTTTGCTCTATATTGAGTTGATTTAATCTTACCCCAATAATATTTGCTTTCGAAGCTCACGTTTACATTTATCCCATCCCACAGTCTCTTGTACCCAATCATCCGAAGCCGAATGATGGGGAACTGTTAAATAACGTTTCGAGTGAGCACCCCGCTGGCGCCCCTCCCACGACAGCAGAGGAGTCCAAGGTGACTGATATCATGGATGATGACGACGAGGATATTGAGACGCTAGTGAAACGCGTTCCGGCGGATACAAGGACGCTGGAGGAATGCATTATCGGATCGCAGGGTTGCTTACTACTTCTCATGCTGAAGCAACATCTCAAAGATACGTATGGAATCACGGACAGGTAAGCCTCATTGGTCGGCCGTGTTTTCTGGTTCATTTGAAGTGCTATTCATGTGAAGCTCATATGGTTCGGTTATTTTTTTATCAGTCGTATCAGTGGTTACTCGCCATCAGATGCTACAAAAACGTACGAGAGACCTGTTAATCGTCGAAATATTGCCCCGTTCGATCCAAAGTGTACCGTTGCAAACTTGAACGAGCCTCCTTGTGGGTCCACTCCAGAGGGGCGGCACCAGCTCATAGAACAGTACCTCCACGTGAGTCTACAGTTTAGAGTGTAGTGTGCATCATCATTGTCATTGAAGTGAGTGGTGCGAAGGTGGGGATTAACGTTTCTATACTTTGTTTTGAATAGTTCAAACAACTCATGATGAGAATAGATCCAGAGGATAACGACGAAGATGGGGAATCTAAACCAGCGAAGCTAAAGATCGATCAGTCACTATTTCAGTATCCGAAAGCGCGTCCACCGGGACCTGCACGAGATGGCACGAACGAAAACCCGTCTTCCACGTCCGGATCATCTTCGACTGAAGTTTCTCCGGTGAAACAAAGTACAAACTCCACTGCAGCACCTGGAAATCCTCAATATGCCTGCGTAGTTCAGACACCAAATTCCACTCCTGTAGCCAAGGTAAGTCAGCTTTAATTTTGTCGCGGTACCGGCTGGGGTACGTGTGCAGAAGGGTTATCGTACAGTATTGTTTCCCTCGGTTCAAAGTACAAATCTGGCTCGATAAACATTTAGGGCTATTTCATACGAAAACGACATGGTTTGTGCATTATGGCGATGGATTTTCGAATATTTACCGAACTAGGACTGTGTCATTGAGTCATGAGTAATTGACATTCCGCAATGTAGTTCCGGTGACCGTCCATTCTGGCTGGAAATATGAAATGTTTTACGCTGCCACGGGGAAAACGGAAAACGCATAACTCACGAACGCCGTTACCAATTTGAGTCAAATTTGTTTTAAAAGATGCAGAATTAAATTCTCTAGGGTTTATATTCAGGGCTTTGGTCATGGCATATGTCATGGTTTTCTCAAAATTTGAAACCCAAGATTGGATTAGTTCAAAATGAAATTCAAACTTTCAACATTTTGACATAATTATGTCAGCTACCCCAAAAACGTGGAAGAGGTCCTAGAGAATTTAATTCTCTATCTTCTGAATCAGACATGACTCAAATCGATTCTCGCGTCAGTGAGTTGTGTACTTTTCGCTGAGGGACTACGGGAGCGTTCATTTTCGAACATTTATAGTACTGGTTGAATTTTTTAGGTGGACCCAATCGTCCGCGTGCCGAAACTGACTATCGTTCCACTGAAGTTTCCAAATGCGAGCGATCATAAGGAACACAAGAAAAGTCATCACCACCACCATCATAATAAAGAGCATAAAGTAAAGGACCACAATCATCATCACAAGTACAAAAAGTCAAAGCATAAGAAAAAGAAACGTTATGCAGTAAGTGATGACGACGATAGTGATAATCCAGATTCGGATCCCGATTTCCACCTGTGAGATCGCTATTCCTAGGCCAATTTAAACGTATAGTTGTAATGATTATTGTTATTAGGCGTATTATTATTACTATCAATTTTGATGAATTGATCACCTACCCAAAGCCACTCACGTCTCTAACAGTTTATCTTTTTCATAGTTATGTCATTATTTTCTATGATTTCCCTTCTATAAATTATTGTCATCACCTTTGAGAATCCACAATATGATTATTATTTTTATTGCTTGTTGTTGTAGTATTAATTTCGCTCGCCGCCGCCTAGAAACCCGTTAGGGGGCCCATAAAGACGCATTGCCATAAATTGTTAGTTATTCACCTGTTAGGTACTGTACTAGAAATAATTTTCAAATGCGACTTTCGATACATACACACACACTTTTGATAGCCTTTTGTCCATGTATATTAGATGAGTATTTCTACGACCAACGACGCATGCTGTAGGTAGAGAGTAAAATGTAATTTCGATACAGAGCCAGACGGACATATACGGATGGATCCGGATAGTAGATTTCGTTGTTTTTTTTTGTTTAGTTGACATGTTTCATAATTATTGTAAAGCGGTTTATTTATTCACACATATTATATGTATTCTTTTCTTACGATTGAAAGGAAGGATTCGGTGCAAGCAAGTGTAATTAACGCTGTAAATATTTTTATTACATATGATGATGATGATGATAATATTCATGCCTACCGTGAATGAATCAAGGAAAATATAATACTTGAAAATTAGTATTTATGTCAAGTATATGTACATGTATATTAAACTCTTACAGGAACTCGGGTGTGTATATATATACATATATTCATGAAAGATGTATAAATAACTGATGACGGCACTGAATGGTCTCCCTCATCTTTGCAGTATCGTGTACTACTGCACAAGTGCATAACTGGAGTATTTAATTTATCTGTTGAAGACATTTAGAGACAGACAGAGGAGTACGTAGCATGCAGAGGGAAATTCGATGAGCAGGACGTCGTTTTTTGAGAAGAAAAATGTATAGTTATACAAAAACTGTAGCATGTATAATAATATAAACGTACCGAAATCAGATTTTGTTGACGCAGGCTGCGAATGTCTTACACACCAATATATTATAATAATTATTATAATATTATCCATGAATAATTTTTTAAACTACGATACTGCTACGCATCTCTTATTTATGTAATATGAAAAACAAGAGAAATGTACAACTTTTCTTCATGCACTAGTATAGTACTAGCACTAATTCATAAGTGAATAAGAGCAAAATAACACTTAATTATTACTATATTATAAATAATAATGAATCAGCAGTATCCTTTGTTTATAAAGAGTGACATACCGTCAAGGAAAAAATGTTATAGCGTCATTAGATTTTATACAACATTAAATTAAACCATTGTCAAGATGAGGTTCTTTCGTTCCTATTACAGTCTTCTCTATACCTCGCAGATCGCACTAGCGGAGTATTCACTGGCTGAGACGCTCCAGTTTACCATCGCCTGTGCTAAATTAAACCCACTCTGATCCATCATCATAAATGCAGAATTATTAGGAATTTGCCTCATGGAATGAATCCTCATACATAGGACGAATATATCTGCTCATCACAACTTGTTTCGCTCACTCTTTCATGGAAAATTGCCTAATTTTTTAACTGTGATGACTTTTCACAATTTTACAATGTTTCCATCAGATGTTGCAGGTTGAATCATGCAACATGATTGAGAACTGGCACCTTTACACATCACTTTATGCATACGACAGAAACAGGACCATGCGGCTGAATTAAGCACGATAAGAAAAACTCAGGGTCATTCTCTTTGCGATTATACTGTACAAGGGCGGAATGGTGCAGTAGAGATGTTAAGTAACAGGACTGACAACTTCACAAGTTACATATGATGCACTTGGTGTGCACTCTAACCACAGAGTATCAAATACCATAGCTGAGATTGATTGAGAGTTGAAGGTGCATGGGACGAAATTCATGCAGGCATAGGAGACGACTCTCAGAGACATTCTGACAATAGTGATAATTTCATAAAACCCACTTAGGTCTTTAATTGGTTAGGTTAGGTAGTTATTAAATAATTTAACTATTAAGATTGCGAAGGCGCGCCCCGGCACTCTCAATCTCGTCCGCAGATCCATTCATTGACAGCGTGTCATTCGATCTGGAACTGGGCGCAATTGTTTACACTTTGGCTTGATACCGTGGGCTGAGATATTAGACGGAAACCGGAGCGGAGGCCTGAGGCGCTCAAGCTGCCCCCTACCTAGTCCGACACTTGGGGGAATTATCGTGGAACACCTGGAGCGATCTCGGGGTTAAAGCTTCCATCCACAATGGACTTGAAAGAAATCCGCGGACCCATCCAAATTCTCCTTTTCGTTCCAAACATCATAGGTGAGGTTATTTTATTATTTGAATCTTCGTACTTCATTTTTCATCTAATGTAGATACTCATTTGGGCATCTGAATGCAGGGTACCTTCGACTAGCACTTTTGCTCCTGGCCTATGCAAAATTTGCTGAGCCAGTTCTATTTCTCACCTTCTACGGCATATCTATAGTGCTGGATTTTTTCGATGGATGGGCTGCTCGAGCACTCGGGCAAAGTTCCAGTTTCGGCGCATGGGTCAGTTCTGCTACCTCTTATATTTTTAGTCTATGAATGTTATTGGTGACAAATATTGAGCGGGACACGGGTTTGAATGTTTTCAGCTGGACGTCATAGTGGACAACGTGAGTCGTTGTATGCTGTGGTCCAACATTGTTAAGGTGGGTATTTCCTCAACCGATGGTAGAATACGAATTGAAAACTTTTCTTCCCTATATACAGTGGGGCTGGCTCGTCGTCTGTATAGAGTGGTTAACATTTGTGTGTAACCACCAAGCAGGTTCAAAATGGCGGGAGATGAAAGTCATAAATGGGAAAGAGACTTTGGCAGAGATAACCGCACCCCCGGTTTACGTCCAGCATGTCATGGCAAATGGATTCAAGACGGGCTTGGGAACATTGGTAATCCTGGGTCTTCACGGGCTTCCCGTCTGGATGTATGGGATGGACCTGTGGACAGTGTACATTCCTGAGCCAATTAGCATCGCTGGTAATTTACCCGAGTTTCTGCTTACCAGCCTCCCACAATCGAAAAATCATGCGATTACATGTCTGGGTGCCATTTTGAAGTGGTAGCAACTAATTAGAAGAGTAAAACTCATTTGTTTGCTTCGCAGTTGGCTGTTCACTCGTTGTCGGTCGCCTACTATGCCTTTCGGTAGAACTCTGGTGTATTTACAAGCACGTCCGCGAGCTTCTCTGGGAGGATCAAATGGCTGAGGTGAAATCGTGATACGAGAAGATTAATACGGTAGGCTTAAAATTGGTCTGAAAGGAAAAGTCCAGGAAATAATTTTAACTATTAAGGAACTCGTCAAAAAAGTAACGGTGGGAACAAAATTGCGCACTTTCTTTTTATTTTTATTCCAAAAAATGTGGGATCCATAGTTTAATATTTTTGTAGGGTGAGCTATTTGATCTGTTGGGTCTTCTTTGACTTACAAAAATGGAGACAGATATTCCAAATAAAATGTTTGTGTTGAATGTTTAATGAATACATCAGGCACTCGAAATCAATCACATCCTACTTCATCTCCGGCACCATTTGTCCAGACTAGCAAAGAAGACACATATTTGACGCCATCACATCACATGTCAGTAAATGTCCTCCTCATTCCCAGTGAAATTGACAAAACGCCATTCGTACGAGGAGGATAAAAAATAATCTGTAAAAAAAGGAATTTACACCGCGCCATGCATACAAAAATTGAGATTGGTTCACAAGTGAGCACGAGCTCGCAAGGGTGGGAAATCTTAAGGCGTATGAGACAGTGTCTATAAATGGAGTATTATAAGCAGTAAACTGGCTTTCTGAGCGGAGTCGATTTTTTGAGCATCGTTGTTGATATGGCACAACTTGCTAAGCTGCAAAGGACACAGTCTTGCCATCAGGTATAATTTGTCTAATTGAAGGTTTCTCAACTTAATAAATCCCCCTAATAATTAATGGGTTCTAAACGGAAAAACTAGCTACCGAGAGTTCGTCACACACCGCATCCGGAATAATTCTTAAATTCGAGACGTAATTTTCATTCGGATCTGTAGTATAGATAGATGTGTTTGAAAAATTTCGAAGTTCCTTGTGAGAAAACTGTCGACTAACATCTGGAAGAAATAACAGGGATCTAGAACTAAAATTCGTTATCATGCTGGGAAATCTGCTTCCGTATATTTTTTGCTATGAGCACATTGTACTTGCAACCTTTCGATTGTGATTTTGTGGTGCTACAATCTTTTGTATGATAGTAAAGTAATTATAAATGGTGTTAAAATGATTCATGTATGTATTGACATTTGACAGTGACCCTTCAGCCCTTCAGTTTGTATAGCGACGGTTTTTCCCAATGAGATCTCGTACTTTTTTATGTACGATTCAGTAGAGTAACCCTTTCTCTCGTCTATAGTCTTGTGTACTGTTAATTCTAGTACATGTGCTTCCTTGACAGGTTTCGCCAAATTCGAAAACTAGGCACCACTTTGAGTGCTCCTGGCCTTGGTTTTGTTTGAGACTTCAAATGTTCAAATGTAGGATTCTTCCATCAGTTTATGAAATGGTTGCTCAGTTTTTTAAAATAATTTATTATATTGTATTTCATAAAATTGTTCAAGTGTGCGGAAGTTCTTTCAAAATTAAGTAATGCAGAATTTGTTTCCAAATTGCAATTTTCATCCTGGTGATTTTCGTTTCTGGTGTGAGGCCATTTCTTGTCCGATCACCACGAGAGAAGAGAAGAAAGAGTCTGTGAGAAATCTGTTAGTTATAAAAATGCTTGGCAATTATTGACGTGTGCGTGAAATGATCCTGTACTTTTAGCCATGAACGCGCAGCAAAGATATGACGTGACGTCGAGTCGATGTCCATAATTCAAGTTTTTATTCTGGCTCTAAATTCGTGTTTTTGGTGGTTTTTCACAGTTGAAATAATCGTTTATCGAGGATCGTTCTGAACTACGTTGAGGCGAGAGGAATGAATCCTTATGTAAGCTGAGATGTCTATTTATCCTATTTCAAGTTCATAGTACGCCTTAACATCTTGTGGACTTCGTTAAGAAAGATTGTATCATTTCAGCCTGAATGCAAGGGTGCTGAAGCAATAAGCAACGTAATTTTTCTGGGGACCAAGCGGAGGGAGATTTGGGATTGCATTTTGTGTACGCATACGGTCTGACAACACAGTTCTGACTCTGCGGTGAGTATTTTTTAAATAAGACTTTTGAACCTTAGCTCGCATTCATGGTTTAAATATTGTAGAAGCATAATAATTAACAATCGAACACAATGCGATCGACTTCTAAGGGAAACGGCTGCAACCGGTGCTACTGTACTCCCTTACTGTTACGATTGTAAACAGCCTGTTACATTTGTACGGTAAAGTGTGTTCACAAACGCAACGGAATTGTTTACATTGGATTGTTTCCATTTGTAACGCTAGAGGTATTTACAAATGTGTGAGGGAACCATGGATAAAGATGGACTTCGTCGTTACTGTCGTATTTCCGAACATCATCATTTTATTAGCTAAACCCTGGTTCTAGAATATAAATTAATATTCTGTTCTATAGAATTTCGCTGTGACTACTGTACCGTTGCTGCTGTCTGCTGTATAACATTGCTCGTGTATTTCCCTAGTTTCAGAATTCTATGACACGGAAGCTGGCCACACCGGTGGACGTTGATGCACTCCGGGGAAAACACTGCGATTTGATTTTATACACTTAAGCCACCGTGAATTGGTAAGTCAGCAATCTGTGCTTATGACACAACAAGGAGTGCGTCACTGTTTCATTTAGTAGCTTTATTTATTATTTGTCCAGGTATGGATTCAAGGTTAGATGCTTCGTCAAGGACTCTCTATGCTAATACGAAGAGCAATGTCTCCCAGCCGTCAGAACCACCTGCAGCATCTGTGCGATCAGTGTCCATGAGCAGGAATTTGGCCGAGTCTGTCTCCGAAGAAGTACCACATATGATTCGAGTTCCAGGGAAGGAATCCTTGCCGGAATGGCAATCACTGAAGAGATCGTCCTCCGCCTCGTCATTGTCACGGCTCCTACTTTTAACGAATTCAAGTCAGCTCACTACTGGAGGAGCTGCCGTGGGAGGGCAATCATTTTCTCAGTTATACCAGGATACGTTAAGTTCACAGAGTGACGTGAAGCCGAGAGCATCCAGTCCGTTTGATTACAAATCATCATTTTCATCAGAATCGCTGGCCGACTCCATCGCAAAACTGGAAGTAAGATCTCTGACGGATGAGGAATCAGTGAAAAAGATTATCAGTGGGAAACGGAATGATATTTTGGTCGGGATAGTTGTATCACGATGGGACAATATTGTTGGACCGCAATGTGTATACCTGTGGACTGAAGAACGTACGAGTACCTTTTATCCCGGCAATCTTCCACATCATTTGTCGCGACTAGTTAGATACGTTACAGAGCATACCGTTGATCACCATGACGTTGACGGAAATCATGTCTTGCCTTCTACACTGCGAAGCACGTTGTGCATAGTTCGGGACTTGAATTTGGTATATCTCTCGGTGTCCATTAGAGTTCCTTTAGACCCTGAGACTGAATCTTCGTTTGGATTCACCAGCCTAACAGATAGGAACCGTCCAGCTGCAACAGTACCCCATGCAGTTGCAGTTTTGGCGCACCTGCAATACCTACCGCAATTCCTCCTGTTAAGACCTCTCGTTCTTAATTGGCTGTCCGAGTTTTCACCGAAAATCGGCGTTCTTCTTTGTAAGGTAACAATTTTCATACTTTTTTATAGTTGCTAATTGTTCTGAATAAAATATTGAAGGTAAGCTTGATTTTTAAATTTCAGGGACAGCTTCAGTCTTCCATGATCAATTCCTGGTGTGCAGAACTATGTAAAACCATGGCTGCTCTCAGGACTTGTTGGGGACAAGAAAGTCACATGAAAACTTGGGAACACATGGCTCACAAATACAATACATCTGTAGACAGTGATGGGGCCAGTGAATCTCTGATGAGCGTAGATCATCTTCCTCCGTCTTTTATCTCAAAGTCAGTGCTGGAAACTCTTGTCACATCTTACCTTACAACATTTGGTTCGGCGATTGTGATCGGAGAAGATGCTGCTCTTGTTAATCAAGTCAGTTGTAGTTTTTAATTTTTAACGTTTTCTTATCTTTTTCCGCTTGAGCCGGTTCTTTTAAATTCTTAATCAGTTCTCCTTTGGTTTTCATTTCAGATAATACGCTTTCTACTTTGTTTTGCCAAAGACCAAGAGGCCTACTGTTCGCGTTTCGTACTTCCGACTTTACCAGACACTTTCATGAAAGGTCTACTGGTGCAGGTACAATACAAATAATTGCGGGGCTCATATTTTTGGCCTTCGTACGCGATTGATTTGATGTTTTCAACAAATTTTCACAGGGTCTGATGATGGGGGAAATCGGTGCCAACAGTATTTCGTACAACCAAGTGACTGCCAATCGGTTCCCATATACTAATGTAAGGCGGCGGTGCGAATTTTAAAATAATTGAGGTTGGAGCATTTGACCATATAATTTTATTGCTATTACTCAACTATTTCCTTATTTACAGGTAGAGATCAGCAAGAGGCAGGTTAGAGTTCGCCATTCTACCGTAACTGGACATAAGATTCAGAGGGATTCAATCTTGAGAGATGAACTTACTGCTTTGTGGAATGCGTCTGCTTTGGGGTCATCTTCTGTTGAGTAAGATTTCGGTTCTACAAATTTGTATCAAATATATATGGCTATACTTCTACCTACCATACTTGAACCTATTGGAAACAAAAAAATACAAGACAATCATGCGCGTAGCTCACCTGAAGCCCTAGAAAAAATAATTTTTAGATTTCTCCGGTAGTAAAATATACGCGCTTGTTCCTACCGGATTTCACAGGCAAATTTTTTCATTCGTATGCGAATGGTCAGATTTACTTGAATGTGCACTCGTGTCGTAATCGTTAAATCATCATGCCGAGAACATCAAGGTGATGTCTGCTAGTTACTCATTAACATTAAATGTATGAATTGTGAATTGCAGACCATTTCCAAACATGATTAAAGAAAGCAATGACTTTATCAGTCGCTTTCTGGAAGAACTTAGGTTACTTCGTCCGGAAAGAAGATATGGCCGCATAATTCTCTTCAAACGGAGTTTACATTCAAAGGCGATAGCGCTCATTACTTACCTGGAGTCCATAAGGTAATACTGTCTATTTATAACGACTTTTAGTTAACTTTTCTGAATATTGTTTTTCAACGCTTTACTTCCCTATGAACAGATTTAAACCACCGAAAGACCGTCAAAGACTACTAAAACTCATCTCTCAAGCCTTGGGCTTCGAAGAATCCGAGTTTATGGTTGTACAAGTAGCAGCAGAGAAAATTCGTCCTGGTGTCCAAGCAATATTTCGCACGAAGCAGTTTTTTATGTAGAGTTTGTACTTTTTCATGATAAACGTTACGAAACTTAATGTGTACTTTTCGTACCTGTCAGCTCTGCATTGCGCTTTTCAGCATTTATAGTTATTTCTTCCCTATTTCAGATAATACACAATAACATGGGTATTTTCCAAGAACTGTGGAAACCAGATATTATGCATATGTGTATGTGTCAATTTATTCAAAATACCATGTATTTATTGAAGTCAGATTTAGAAGCCGTGAAGGAACAAATCATCACGGCTATGTAACTACATGATGAATAAACTTTTAGATTAATTTTTTAATGCATGGCTCATAAAGTCTGTTCTTGCCTATCCTGCACCAAAACACATTGTTTCATTGACCAAAAGAATTCAAAAGACCTGCAAGTTCCGTATTACCCTGTGTTCTCCCATGCATATATCTCTGGTATACTTGACACTTTTAGTGACACTGAAGCGCACGTAGGAAAAGCATTGTATACATTCTTAAGGCTTAGAGCCAATGCTGTGATGTAGATGCCTGAAGCATGGGTTCGTTGGATGAGAAAATCTCTTATGGGTAAAAGCAACTAGCAACAGCCTCAACCCAAGCAATCCTTGTGAGGGTGACGCACATTTGCGGACCTCTGTGAATGCATGTCCTCCTCTTCGTGTTCGTGGCATCAAAATACTTCAGAGTGAACCAGTCGTCTGCATGTGTTGTGTCCATGCACTGTGGATAGTGCAGATCGCATAATTTGGTGTTTCTTATTAGTACTTTCGAATATTGTAGGAGGAATAAGAATTCGTGTATTGGAGGGCCGTTGACGTGAGCGACACTGTAGTGGAGGTTGCTGCCAGAATAGGCGACCATCCAACCTCTTGTTAGTAGGAATATGTGCTACGAAAATCATGGGTGTCGACTTTCCTACAGACATTTTTAACTTCAAAGTTTTGAGCATCCAAAAGATTCTTCAAAACTTCAAAAATTATTATTACTATTAGTTTATTAACGCAAAGGAGATTATAACGTAGTACAAATACCCTTCCTGCCGTCTAAAAGCATGACAGCGTAGCAAGATCATCATTCGTCATGTGTGCACTTTGATAGTGGCTCAAAATCAGTGTGAATATTATCTACGAAAATTCCTAGTTAGTTAACATGAGTGATGGGAATGAGAGATGAGGATCACTTGTTTTTTAAAAAGGCATTAGCTCATGTAAATTTAAGCGCAATGCTCCTCCGGGTAACCTCGAAAAAGCAACCAAAAGACCTCGTCTTGTAATCGACCTTGGTCTCACCATCATTAGTTTCAATTCTTTCCGGCTGGGAAAAGTAAGCTCCAACTAAGTTCTTTCACTTTAATGTGAGTGACATTCCTGAAATTATGCGTGAAACTTAAATTTCCAACAAATTCTGTGGTGGATAATACCTTGCGTATATGTGTATATATTTATCATTTTGTTTTTGCGCTACATTCTTTATTGAGGTTATTTCTAGCCCTGCATAGAAGTCAGACGTTCTGAATCTGGCGTTTGACATAATACTAGTGTTTCAATGTGCAGTTGCAGTTCCAAGTACTACCAAATTAAACATTTTCGTTGTAGATATAGAATCAATACGTAAGTAAAATTACAAGTGTCAGCGACGGTACATATGATGTCCTTGACGCATGTAAACAATGAACCATGTGTGCCCTTCATTCATTTTCTTTGTGTGGATGTAGAAAGTGTGGTGTAATGGGAATGCAGAAAACTTTAAGTATAAATCCATATATATGAGACAGAAGAATAATTTCGGGAAACGTCAGGTTTTCAGTTTTAGAGCTAAGCAGTTCATATACGCGCATGTTTTCCTTTCCAGTGCAGCTGAGGAGATGTGGTGGAAAATATGAGTTATCTAGTGGGAAAATCTGACGGTGTAACATACAGCTCATTCAACTTCTGAAAGCTGTTCAGCTGGCGGATTAATAGTGTAGAAACTTTGGGCGATATTCTTACTTCTGGTTTTAGGTATAGTATAAGGGAAGTGACAGGCTTGGTGTATGGTTGCTCCAGTGATTGTTGAATACGATGCGATGGTTTGAATGCAAATTTTATTGTCTACAAGGCTGCTAGGTATAGTTGACGTTGACAGGTATGAGATGAAGATGAACGTTAGTGAGTCGCACAGTTCAAAATGTAAATAGTGAGAAAATCTTCCTGAATTAGCTGGCTGGAACACTACGACCTATACTAGTAACATAGTAAATGGTAGAAGGAATTTCTCACAGGCATGGGAATCACACAAGGGCAAAAGAGTTGGTATTTAAAATACTCAAAAGAAATTAATTTAACAGTTGAATTTCAACTGAATGGTTGCAAAGAATTTTTTAAAGCTTGTTCTCAGTGTTGGTCTGCATTATGGATTAGTGGAAATTTCAAAGTTTCACCCTCCCTGTTTTATACGCCCAGTAGTTGATTTCGTAATTCTTAACGAGTCACGGCTGGGACTAATTGAGTGGCGGTAATATCATTTAGGACGAATGGATCTTAAATCTGATATAAATTTCAGGTTCCGGCGAACTGTGCGAGTCTCCAAAGGTTGTGAATCAAGGCTGTTCTAGCTCAGTTGATCTGTAAAGGACTGCCGAAGATATTCGAGAGTTTTGGGTTCATACGGTGGTGGAAACACTCCAGATTTTAGAGCCTTAGACTTTTTACAATGTCAGCCAGGTCCAGTCTACCTCGGAAAAGGGATCAGCGGTTTATTTCGACTTTTACTTCAGATGGATCGGACAGGAAAAACTTTTACGTCTTTAAACCCTATGTATTCAAGGAATTGTCGTTTAATGACAGCGAGGGCTTGAGTCGTAAGTTAAATCAGAAATATCAAGAATGCATCATGATTATTTTTAGTAGAATGTATTTACGTTGACAGTTTATTCGTATCTGTTGTACAGATGGGAAGGAACCGAAACCGCGTAGTGGTCACCGAATAGTTTGTGATGACGGGAATTTTTACTCATTTGGGGGTTACCTTGAAATAAATGCAACTTATGCTCACTTCGGAAACCATCCAGGAATTCAGCATTTATTTGAGGAGGTAGGAATGATGATTGAATATGGTGGAATTGATGAATGGAATATTGAATCGTAGTAAAGTAAACGGTGTATAATTTGTATTTTCTGCATTTGCAGCTTTGGAAATTCAATGTTTCCACTCAAACTTGGGAACACTTACCCACTGAGGGAGACACGCCGAAGGAAGTAGCTTCTCACTCAGCAGTTATGCACGGGGATTATATGGTAGTTTTTGGGGGAACTGGTGTACCGTTCGGTACAAGTTCGTCCAATAAAATGAGTATCTGCGACCTCCGCACACTCAAATGGCAACGTGTACACACGACGGGTATCCCCCCGTCTCCACAGTACGGGCAGGTATTCTATTGCTATTTATCGAGATAGTACAGTAGAACAGTTTGCAGTCACTTATACTCATCCTTGTCGTACAGGCTATCGTTTTAGATAAGAAATGTTTCTACGTCGTTGGTGGAACCACCGGATATGATTACTCGTTAGACGTACACAAGTTAGACTTGACGACTTTCGAGTGGGAGACTTTATTCGTTACCCGGGGAGAGGCTCGTGAACCAACTCCGAGGTAGATAATTTTAATTGAAATGAGATGGAAAACAAAGTGGTTGTTTGCAATGTGTGCTATTGTGTGATATTTAGGTATCGTCACGAAGTTGCATTTGATGGAAGTCGAATATTCGTTCTCGGTGGTGGAACTGCTACTCGAGCGTATGACTTGACGCTTGTTCCTTCGTTCAATGTAAAAACGAGAGAATGGACTATGATTGACACCATCGGTGATCCCGTTGGGAAACGGAGGTTCCCGCCCGCCCGAAAATGTCAAGGGGCCGTGCAGAGAGGAGATGGTTTGTAACTCAAATGATCGAACTTCCTTTTGAAAATATTCCAAGTTGAAAACTCATTTCTGAATATTGGTGCAGATGTGTTTATCTGTGGTGGGTACAATAGTCGCCATATTTTCACCGACTTGTGGAAATTGAATCTAACCACTTTACAGTGGACTCGAATGCCCGTCAGAATGCCTATCTCAGTTTATTTTCACTCAACTGCAATTACTTCGGTAAGTTATTGTGTTTAAATGAATGTTTTGTTGGTTTTGTATTATTTTGGTGGGAGGTGAATCTCATGGTGATGAGATTTACGTTGGCTCTACTATTATAGTGTGAAATTTAAAATATATTTACCATTTCCCAATTTTTAGGCTGGTTGTATGCTCATGTTCGGTGGAGTCACGAATGTCAAGTCCAACGCTCGGACGAATAAGGTGTTTAAAATATGGTTGACTGTCCCAAGTCTGAAGGAAATATCTTGGGAGGCTGTACTTCATTATCAACCAGGCTTAAGATATAAATCTCGTGAAGCTATACTAGAAGAAGGAATACCTAAAGACCTTGCTGATCGCCTGCTTCCAGCTAATACAAATAAAGAAGCTCCTGCACCCCCGTTGTAGGAGGAGAACTTTATGAAGGCTGTCTGCTGGCACATCAGGATTCAGGACCAACGGATACTCCTGTTATTATTGGTCATTCTGCTTATTCGGTGCCAGAAATTTTTACGAAATTCCACCTTGTCACCATGATCTTGAATGTACCTACGATAGAATCTCCGATTTTATGAGCAATGAATGTAAATCGTGTGTTTGTCGAGGAATTGTTTGCTTATTAAGTGCACTAAATCTTTCATGTATTCGAAAAAACACTAGTGAATTTTGAAATGAGGTAAAATTTGTATAGTTTACTCGAGTCACGAGCGTGTGCTCGAATTATTGCCTTAAAATCAACATATTCAGCTCTTCATTTTCAGCTAAAGTATATGTGCCAAATAAACGTTGGCAATTATCTCTAGGCTGCTGAGGAGATTTGTGAAGCTCTGCGCGGTGACTCAGTCAGACTTGCGGTCGTTAATTTTCTAGAAGGATGAGATCTTCGGGGAAGTCTTTATGCAGATGTTCTTTTGGGCAGAAAAATCTCAGATAAGACAATTATGTACCACAGGTAAAAGTGGATACCCACCGGTCAGTATAGAGTGGTAATCCACCCCGCATTGTATTTCAAATATTAACCATTAAATCGAAGTCAAGCTGTATCATTTAGACCGCTTCAGGTTTTGTGTAAAAACGGTACCGCAATTATTGATCATTGAATGCGTTTTTCGTTTTCTATATCTGTAGGCAGCTGAACAAGGTTTGTATAAAAGTGCATTTGCTGGGTCGACCATGTCTGTACACAATCATGATATTTGCGGTCAACCATTTGGAGGTATTTTAAAATTATAATAACGAAGTGCATGTCGGTATTAATATTTGATTAGGAATTATTACCAAAGCTTTATGGCTATCACCAAACTTTGAGCTGACTTGTCATTGTCTTCGACCTTATAGATGATCTATGTGTTAGTATTACTGAAAGCATCATTGGATTTTTGTAATACTAGCAGTTATACGCTCACTGTTGCTAATTATTTACCTACAGTTGCAGGTTGCAGGAAGGAATCAGATTTGATTAAAGTTTATAAATATGCAATCGATGTTATTCTGTAGGTAAAAGTAATTAGTATGATTAGTATTGCACAAGCGTAATGCAGTTGATTTATGGCAACAATGATGTTTTGGGAATGTCATGAAAATTTGGCACTATGGTATATCCAGCCAGGATCAAGTAGGCTTGACATCCCATTAGATCATAGTTAAATAGTTACACCTTGATAACCGTGGTTGGCGTACGATATCATAACTTTTAATATTGAGGTGTAGACTGGTCGTGTTTGGCACAGTTTAAGCTTACTGTAGTGCCCAAAAATCATCTTATGCCTAAGAATCGTGCTTGTTCTCTGACTTTCTGGCTGAAAATAGGCAGAGGGTTTGAAAAATTCTTTACTGATATAACAGGGTTTCCAAAAACGAGGATAAATGACCATAGAAATTGCAAAAGTGGTGAATGAAATCCATGGATTCTAATGCAGTAAACGTCTGGATGGGCATTTCTTCATGATTCGGCTTGGAGTGGTATTAAATATGGCGTCATCAGACTCACGGACCCATTCGCGATTGCAAGGATCGAATGTCTCCGTGGTTCTGTATTCCGCTTTCTGCAGAATTCGATTCAACTTCTCTTTAGCGGGCTCATTTAAGTTTTCGTTCACGTTCACTCCTTGATAGAATCTTTTGGAAGTGATTCCTGTGAGGCTTTTCGGGGCTAAAAGGCTGATGACAGCGCTGGGAGCGGGGGTGGTTTTAGTCGATGTAGTCGACTTCCAGTTTAGGGCAGGGGCTCGAGGATAAAGGTCTGGTAGCTGATTGAATATACTTTTGGGTTGAAGGATCCACTTTTGCCTCTCGAGAACAAAATCACGGACGTAAATCGGTTCCGCCTTGCCCCAAGGAGGTCGTATGCAACCATTCTTATTCATGGCTCCGACTGCTCCACGATTTACGGCATCTTGTTTCGTCGTACATTCTACCGTGAAAGGGTCAACAGGATAAGGGGGGACATGTACCTTAGCAGCAGCATATTGAGCAATCCTCACATCACTCGAATGCTTCAAAATTTCAAATTCGCTTATCGAGTTCCGGTTGGACTGGCACTTGTCGTGACTAAGGGATTGAAAGAAGTTGACGTCTTTCTCCGCTGCATTTTTCCTCAATTGGTAAATGAATGACTTCATGTGAGCTGTGCGCTGCATGTCACGAGCAGATTTACTGAACTGAGTCCTAGCTTTATTTCGATCTACAAGCGAGAGGGAAATCTGTTCTCTAATGCACTCGTTGGATATCTCTAGCATTTGTTTACAATATTCCCGCTCCCCTAATGTTTTCTCGCACTGTTTCAAAGTTTTGTACATTATGCGCGAATTTTTGTCAGCATTTTCCCATGCTTTGAGCTCTTCAATCATTCGTTGTAGCGGGCCATGAATTTGTTGATACTTCTCCTTCGCCCACCGTAGGTCCCGTCTCAGCCGATTCTCCATCAACTGCTGGCTATCAATCTCCTGCGAAAGCATGCTCATCAGCGCGAGGTTGTTGGTGGTGACATCGTCAAAGAATGACTTAATTTCGAGCATATTCCTTTCGTGGATCAAATTTGTCGTTGACAGCCGTTCTAGCTTGTTAATTCGTAGTCGCTCCATACGGGGGAGGAATGTTTCTTCCCAAGCATTTTTCCTATCTAAAAATTTTCTGTCTTGTTCACTCTCTTGAGAAGTAATTGCTTTGCTGAGAACGAATAGCATTTCCGAGACGGACTGAGCATGTTTGAAACGGAAGCCTCTGATTATTTCGTAAAATCTGGCAAGGGCATCGCGAACTTTTTTTCTCTTCTGTAAACTGCTTTCGCGTAAGATGTTCTCAATGGCCCAAATATCGTCCGAGACAGTTTTCATGTGTTGAAGATGATTGAGGCGAACGTAGCCAAAATTTTTAATTTCCTCGTTTTGAAGCATTCTCAACTTTTGATTATACATAGCCTTCTCTCCGTCCATTTGTTTCTCACTCTGCAGTTTACAATGTTCACAGTCACATTAACCCAGGTACAAACGTAATCATAGTGGATCTGACGGAGTTTACAATCACTGTACCTGATCTCGTATAACTTGCATGTTACGTGCCTTGTCTTTCAGCTGTGCAACTTTGTCCACAGCAAGCTGCCACAGAGCCCACAATTTGCTTTTCTCTAGCATAAAAAGGTTCCGTTCCATCTTTTCTCTGTCCTTCTCGGCCTGAAGTAAAATTTAATAAGGAAATTTTCGTTGTCAAATCCTCAACCACTTGTTGACACGAGGAAAAATTAAAGGCTCAATTTTCTTAATTCAATCGCATGTAAATGCATACTACTATTAACCGATCATCCCTCATATCCGAAACCCAGGATACAGAAAGATGGAGTAAATGAGCTGGAACTTACCAGAAGTCGTTTTATGTATGTCATGAGCTGATTCTTTGACATTTCAGTAGGCGAGATACCCTCTGAGATGACGGGCAACTTTTTTTTCCCATTTCCTTTCTTCTTGCCGTTCCCTTTTTTCGCCATAATTCCTCTATTTGATTAGATTGAAAAGCTGAAATGAGTCCGGTCCGTAATAGAATAATTCTACTGGAACGTTATTGGTTATTTTATTGCTATGTTTTATTCCCTTTCGGATTTATGAATGACTCGTGCGCTTTTATTGAGGAGCAACTCCATAAATACCGGCTCTGAAGATAATTGAATGGTATAAATCAACTTCGATCATGAGCGGATTTTCTTTTTATTTCCGGTTAACTATGCTGAGTGAAAATTGTAAAATTATAGCGTAGTCGGTAGGTTATGGGCTGTTGTGTGTGTGGACGACTACATGACGTCCACGAATAGGAATTCTGGAACTGTTGTTGCTAGCTTGAAGTTGAAGCATTGCATTGTTGTGGTTTTAATGTTGTGAACATATTTCTATTATCCCAACCCCAAACCAGATTCCCGAACCGTTGCCTTGGTCCACTATCAGCTGGGGTTTTGTCTTTAGTTTTGGGATCAAAATTAAAATATTTCTAATAGAATTGCAGAATATTGTTATGGTTGTACAAGGAAAAATAAAAATGAAACAGTAAACGGTACTGCTTCGCGACATGCCAACTGTATATAAATCGGAACAGGGAATGACATTCGCTACATACGAAAGCCGGTGGCGGTAGTGACCGAAGTTTTCAGTTGCAAGCGTGTGCCTCTAGGGGCTGTCCATAAATGACATCATCAAAATTTCAGAAATTTGGGACCCACCCACCCCTAATGATGACGATTTTAACATGGCGCCAGATGGCAGACTTTGACCCACCCACTGACCCCTCTGATGTCGTCATTTACGGACAGCCCCCTACCCGAGCCTGGCAGCCAAGCTCAGGTAGAGGTAGTCAGGCCTGTCGTGAAATCAGTAGCGGTGGCGCTGCGTTGGCTGGGAACGAAAATTGCGGTTTTGGTAGCGATTTTAAAATAATTTATTTTAAATGCTTTGTTGTGTAATTATCTCAGCCTACCGCGTTGTGCATGCAATCAAGTGATCTCTAGTCACTGGAGTTCGCAACTAGAAGTATCGGCTTGTCTAACAGCGATTAGCATCCCTATTAGTGAACACGTAAACGGGGCATACGATATTCTTGGAAGTTTTTGATCATAGCATTTCACCAAAATTTAGAATACTTACTCAAACTTTAACAAAAGTTGAGGCCTCAAGTTTTGTAGTTTTAAACCGGGAAAACTTTTAAAACCACTCTTGGCAATAAAAACGACTTTTGAGCTTACCATACTAAACATGTGTGCAAGTAACGTCAACTTGGAATTCGTCATTTTCACTTTGTTGAAAATATAAGCGCATATTTGTGGTCTTTTGGCATAGTTGATTATGATTATGAATAAGGCGTGCCAACTCATATGCTTCTTTTCGACGGCGTTCTTATGCCTTTTTCAAAATTAGGAGATACATTGTTTGTAGTGAAAAAAAGACAACTTCGTACGTCAAAACAATATGAAGCTCGATATTTTAGCCAGGTTCTGAAGGTATTGCTATGTTTTTTCGGGGTTCAGTAGGTACGGTACTGTGTCAATCTTGGCGTATTCAATACGGATGACTGCAAGAATGAATGATATTAAACAACAGTTGAAAACGTTTCAAATTCATTTTCGCAAACTATTGCTTTTGTTGCGCCCGGCTATTTTAGTCGGTGGACAGAAGTTATGCTTTTATTTCCCGAAATGATTCGATGCACCGTATTGCGGTGAATCGTCGTACTGGAGGCTATACTTTCGTAATCTCCGTTTTTCCTCGGTTTATTCAAAATTCAAACAAGTCCATCTACGTGCAATCATCGCATGCATTATCGTTATTTAATGCATATTGTGCGGTTTGGTGGAGTGAAATTGGTTTGTGATTGCTAAAATAATTATGTGTCAACAAATGGATGTATTGAACTTCGCAGCTGGCATAAAAATCCAGTGTTGAAGTTGGCAGTTTAACCGTACCTAAAATGACGTATGCTTTTTTGCTTTTGGCACGCCTTAATCATGAAACAACCATCGTTTTAAATTTGTAGGAGTTTTGCATGGACTTTTTAAAAATGAAGGTTTTATTGAAAAACACCTAAAAGGGGCTAACCTTCGGTACACTCAAATCCTTTTGCGGTTAAATTTCACAATCGGAAGTCACGCGCACCTCCAGCACTTAAGGTTCGGACTTCTGTTCCCATTATCACACCACCAAAAGCGATGCATACGGACGGAAGTTGCAGCAAAACATCTATCAAATGCGCTATCGCGTTGTGCCATCTGGTTGAGGAGTTATGGGCAGAGTTCATCGAGATTCGCATGATTCATACGATGCACTGGCTGGAAATGTTCTGAATATCCACTAGGTTAGTGGACACTCATAAGTGATACTGATAAGGCAGGAAATAACGAATATGTGTACAAATGCTTCCACCGCACTATGCGTGTCGCTCGGTCGCAGGTAACGTGAAGGTGTATCTTGCTTGAAAACATGCTTTTATTTCATTTCTCTCATTAGTTTTTATCAAATGACAAAAAGGAAGAGTCTTACTGATTATTCTCTCCTTCAAACTATAGTTGCAGGGGACAGAAGTATTGAATCATGGATGCCAAAGAAAGTGGTTATTTTGCCGATGAAAAAGGGGTAGCGGCATGAAAAAATTGTAGTAACGGTAATTAGCTTTCTCTGCTGCTATATATGCACTTACAGTCTTGAGAACAACTACAAAAATGCTTTAACTACACAATTGGAAGCAACAGGTAGAACGGAGAAAATAGTATTCCCAACCTGTTTTCATCGTATCACCTTTTCCTATTTATATACGAATTAAATAAAATCACAAAGAGACAAATACAACATCCTGTGACCACACTCCTCAAAGGCTGATGATCAGAATAATATTACAAGAGGAGAACAGGTTTTAAGGAAGAGATAAAACAAAAAAAGTACACCGTCACATAGTTTCACACACAAGACTGTGATCATCAAAAATTCTAACTTCTACAGCAAGGGAAGTAGAACAGAGTGTTCTCCCTCTCATGAACAGACCAATTTTCACTCCATGTCTACTATTCTCTCATTCTAGTATAAAATTTCACGTAAGTTTTACTACACATCTATATAATTTCCTTGTATTATACGCTCACGCTTAAGACAAGTGAGCTAACATATGCATTTTGCCGTATAAATCGGAAATTCGCAAGCAATTATAGAGTGATGTGAATGCCTATACCACTACCAAACCAAATTCTCCACTCCTGAGGTAACCTCATTAATCGTAGTATCAGCATTAAATCTATGGGGAATCGCTCTAATGTCCCATGCAGCTTTTGGCCGTCAGCTTTATTGCCACGGAGTCACTGAGGGCTGTCGGGATGAGCTTTAGTCTTGGGAGGCGTGGCGTGGAACCCGTAGGCGCTACACGACCCAAGCATGATTGAGTTAGACTACGTATTACACCACTACTGAATCATATCATAGTTTTTATGCACACAGTCAACATAAATTATTACCATTGAGACATAAAGGTTCAATACAGATCCCATACCGGCGTAAGTCCGTAACTCGGATTCGAGTACTTGGAGGCCTCACCCTTCAAAGAAACAAGCCCTCAGCCTACAGTAGTTCATCACACGTTCACTATTCTAGGAAAAATACCTCGCTCTCGGCGTCTCTTTACACACTACTAATCGTCCACATTCCAATGGAGGGATATTGATAAACCCTCAAGCAAAACTGCACTGTTCTTGGCACGAGAGACCATTGGTTGGGTTCTACTGTCAAGCTGCCTGCCTCCGTCGTTACTGACATGAAGTGTGAGTACTGCTACACCATACGTAACTTGCACCAAACGTGATGGGAGTGCAAGGAATGATGCTCTATTCAGTTTCTCACACATGCTGTACACGGTGTCCTCATGATATTAGAATTATTATTGGCTGATAATACGGAATGTGTTCACCGGAACTACACGAAATTGCCACCACAAATCGTAGACGCAGTAGGAAAAAATTATTAGACTTTGAGCGTATCCCAGGTTTACAAACTGCACACAATAATTATTTTAATGAACCTTCGTTCACTATGCAACGCATCAATTTCAGATACCAGATTTCGCTACTCGAGGGATTCAACAGAATGATATTAATGTCATTCATTATCAAAAACTAGGCCTGAGTTTAATAATCGTAATCGTACTTTGCCAACCCATTCAGAAAGAAACAATGATGATGATGTGCACACATTTCCCCATGTTCTCCATCTTACAGGATTCCACAACACAACCTTGTAAATGTAACTGGTCGCCCCGGAAAAACTAGGGGGAAGGAAAAGAATTCGTTGTTTCTCACCACAATAATTAATTGGCACAAACTTTCCACTTCTTCCCTCTTTTTCCAAAAAGTCACACTCCTCCAAAGCCCACTATAAGATTTCTCATAAATAAACAATTCTAATACTATATAAAACTCTCTGACCAAATTAACTGGAGAGAATAAGGGTTAGGCTTTGTAACATTTTACACCGCAGCACACTGTGTAAGTGACTCACAACAACTCATCCCTGTCAAGTAAAACTATTTGCTCGAATTATATAAAATACCTAAAAAGTCAAAATCAGATGTGGCAAAAGTTTTTACACAGATCGGAGCATGGGACAGCTCCCTTGAGTACTGCTTGCTTCTACAAACGCACTGCTTTCCTGAGTTAACACAAGACTCATTCTTCATTCGTCATTCCTGGTATTCATACACAATCCGACGATACGGCGAGAAGCAAGCCGGTAGTAGGGACGCTGATAGATTAACAACACAACCGTGCATGAGGGGTTGTCTCATGACGTCTCTCCCACAGAGATGTGGCAAAACACAGGTTCTTCTTCACATTCTAATGTTATCCAAGGCATGCTGTAGAGATCATTCGCGGGGTGTCAGAGCAAGAAGGCAAGCAGCATAACATTACATTAAATCTTATCCCACGAAGAAAGTCAAGGGTATTATAGCCTCAAGTCTGAACATGTAATAGGCAAGGGAATACAGTTCATAAGTTACTATCATTACTAATTTTCTACATAGGATCACTTTACACGTCTAAACGTTGCCAAATTTTTATTTCCCATCCTCATACGGAACGGAGACGCTACTAAGCCTGGGCGAATAGTTAAAAAGGCAGTCTCATCAATCCTCACCGCGTCATTTCAGTCACAGTGCTATATATCCCATCTGCAGATTACGGATACGAAAAACGATGTCAGGTATCGTGTTGTCACCATTCGCCATGCCACAACTAAACTGAATACAAAACTTGCAGCTGAGCTTGTACAGTTACAATTTAATAGGCTTCACTCGCCAGTCCAAACAAAGCTCATACTATATATATATACATATATATGTATACGGAAAAGGTATAAGGGGTTCAGGAGGGAATTCCTCCAGCGTCTGTGCGTCCTCCGATGTGACAGTGACTTGTTTAACCTTGACGCAGGATAAGGACGTGGTGTTATGCATAGTAAGTTAGGCTGGAGCCTACTGCTCAATCATGGCCACGTCAACAAAAGCATTCAAAGGGACGGAAAACTGTGTAGCAGACGACAATATACAGGCGTACGTAATATCAATGCAACTCACAGCAGCAGCATGAAAATTTGAAACGAAGCTTATAGTTATATACATAGAAACGTCAGACAATTCAGGAAGTATCACTTGAAATTTCAAACTTGAATCAATGCATTTTAGTTTCATGTACATCGATGGGCTTTCCCATTACCTTACAACGATAACTTTTTACTTTTAGTTTCGTACCACTTGATTTTTCCGTAAATCCTATATGTTACCTCTAGACGTACTTGTCAAACATGTATTTTCGTGCTTGACTTTCTTAGATCTACAAACTGCTGCTGATTCCTATACAAACCACATCGTACGTGAAAATAGAAAATTTAAAGAAGGGAAATACCTCAGTTACTCTGTACATGTCCTATGTACTGACAACTTTTCAAAACCGAAGAAGAGGCTATATAATTACTTCATTAAAACAGTAAGCGCTGGACAGACGATGAAATGCTATGAAAATGCTAGTTTTATCCTGAAGTGGATACTTCGTGCAGGCACGTTACAAAAGTTCTACAATTAACAAGGAAGGTAGGCATTCCCGTACATCTATTAACACACAGTGCAGAAAAAATTGGTTCACTCAAGCTACATAACTTTATAATATTATGCATGAGGATGGCGACAGCCTCATTCCCTCTTGGAATTAACGACAAATTGCTTCTTGCGGGTTTCTTGTACTTCGTCCAACAATCCTAACCGTGTCTTCTTGAAGGTACAGCGGGAATTTCATTCGGTTTTCCATGCAGACCTCCCACTTGCGCACGTGAAACGTTTTAAAATACATTTTCTACCTTAAAATTGTTTTTTTTGAAAAATTCAGTTCATTCCCACTGGTGAGGAGACGGCGGTAACTCAGACGGATGCGCAACGGTGGAACTGTAACACAAGAAAAGATGTTAACAAAAATGTCAAATTAGTCAAGATAAATACTAAAATACAAATGAAGAGTTTCAGCCTGATGCCTGATTAGATTCACCACTGATTTCTGAACTTTCTTAACCTTTTGTCTATAGTATAGCATCAGAGTGCAGGTTAATACAATTCCAGCGGTGTGAGCGTTAAATTTTGCCAATTATGTAGCCAAATTTGTTTCTGTACACCAGCAGTCATAGGATACTGTAAGTAGTTCATACTCAAATCTACGCCAACAGTCGAACGACAAAAAAATTACGAGCCAAGCAAGCAAAACTGCGAGCCTTCCGAAAATTCACACATGCTTCCAGTCAACAGACTATTTCTGCCAGAAGTAAGACCTTTGCGCGCACGTTGGAAAGTGGGCCATTAAATAAATTTAACTCGAATAAAGTAAATTTGTATACAAAATACGAATTCAAACTCTGGGACTCTCGAACTCTCTCTGAAACCACGCATCTTTTGGTTACATTGCTGACTCGGTTCCAATCCGCTGAGTCAGTCCTATTCCACACCGTTAGACGGAACATACGAATATTCGTAGTACCTTGTGAAGCTCTTAAAAGCTGCCGAATGGGGATTTATGCAAAGTGGTGTTCGGCTGTTCTGAGCATGCTCTAACACCAGGTTGTAGAGATCTTCTTTAACTTGACTCATCGATGTGATTTTCTTCTCCCAGCGGTCATCGAAGGGACACTCCGCCACTGGTTCCAGGTCTGAAGCATAAGTTCGTAGGCCCGATGACGTTGTCCGACAACATCTGCACATACATGAATGGTAACGGAGTCGACCCTCGTCAATGTAGGGATGATTCAAGGCTTCCTCAATCGTAATTCTTCGCTCTGGGTCGAATACGAGCATTTGACATAGTAAATGTATAGCTTCTGGTGTTGCTTGTGGTGAGAGGGTATAGAGGGCTGCGAGGGCAGCAGCCTTATGTGGCTTTTTAAGCATGTGGTTCCTTGCTCCGGAGCACGCCGACCGAATATCTTCCGGTTTCGGGGTTCCCAATAAGTCTGTGATAAGATCCAGCTAGGAAAACCATTCAGAGAAGTTAGACAATTCGAAACACATCCCGTCGACTGCGAGACTCAACAAAAACAACGGCACAACTTACCTGCTGAATCGGGGTTTGTGCCTGGAACAAGATCCGCCGGCCTAGAAGCTCACCGAAAATGCAACCAACACTCCAAACGTCCACAGCTCTGTCATAATGTTTCGCTCCCATCAGAATCTCCGGTGCTCGGTAATACTGCGTCACGACCTCCTGCGTCATTGCGCGTGATCGATTTGGTTCCTCCACCCGGGCCAATCCAAAGTCACAAATGCGAAGCACACAATTGCTATTGACGAGTAAATTCCCTGGTTTTATGTCACGATGTAAAATCCTTGCGGAGTGCAAATATTTCAGTCCTGCAACCACAAGGACAAACAGGGAATCACCATCAGCTCAAATTCATCATGTCCCACGAGACCTGCGCCAGAGGCACTGAGTTTCTTTGATTTGCTCACCTCTTAAAATCTGGTAAAGGAACACCTTGATATGGTCAGAAGAGAGGTGCTGCGGGGAAACGATTATCTTGTGAAGGTCGCTCTGCATTAATTCCGTTATAACGTAGCTGAAAGTTCCCAAGAAAAAAAACCCAAAGTGTCACTTCAAATAATTCTCTTCAATCCCTGCGGCCCGTAGTTTATCCTCCATCACAGTAGTATACGATACAACTTACATTTCCTGGAAGAAATCTATATGTGGAGGCTGAAGGATATCCAGAGCAGAAAGGACGTTATCATGTTTGAAGAAACATAGCATGCGAAGCTCCCGGCAGACGCGGCGGGCCGACACCAAGGACTGGAATACGTTCGGCAGTTTCTTCAGGGCCACCCGCTTCCCATCCCGTGGATCTGTTACAGCCCTGGAAAAACAAATGAATTCACACAGTCAATCACAACGAGCATTAATCTCTCAGCTTTGCATTCCAATATATCCGTAGTATTCCCTTTCTGCTTCTGTATGGTGTTATACTGTGTAGCAGTGCGCCGCCACACCACTGTACCAGCGACCGTGGTCATATTCTATACGGATAACTAGACCCCAAGACGTAGTATTTCCATTCACTCTCAAAATACGTGGGCAACCAGATAACAAAGGAATCAGGGTAATAATTAATGACGGGCCTCACCGCGGACCTCCCGTCCACGGGTGATCATCTTACTATAAAGCAACATAGCATTATTGTTCCAATGCAACGGCCACAGCCGTCCGCTCGTCCGAGCACTAACCACCAAATGCACATCTCTGCTGCATATATCCACAAGTCCGACTTCTACTATGCTACTGCACACCTGCTTCATACCAGATAAAATAACACAAGACGAAAATCCAAGCCTGTATACCTACACACATGTAACTACTGTGCTCTATCCTCTCACCTCCTTGAATTTCGTATGAGGTTACCTACTTTCATGCGTTGACAAGCATCTGATACTGGCTGTGGAACAACGTAATTACACACACGTTTCATTCCCAATCACTACCAGTGGCAACAATACACACAGTATATAACAACAATCCCTTCTCGCTCTTCACATAATAGTAGTACTCCATAGTAGTAGCAGCAACTACAATCGAGTCACCACCACTCCGCTCACTATACTCAAAATCATCACGAAATACGTACATGCTCATATTCCTGCGTACCCATTCACCATATACCAGTGAGCCAGTGCGCAACAACGTCCAGTCTCCCCCTAATTGCTTCCTGCCTTTCTCAATTTTTAACAAGACGACCCGCAGCCTGATCATAATCCCTCCTATTGCATGTACCATAATCCCTGCATCCACCTATGCACCCATCCGTGGATCCATCCAAACAGGCTTTTTTCCACATTTCATAAACTCTCCCCACATAGCATAACATTCCGAAGTGAACAAGACTAATAATCCAAGCCGAGAACAATCTCCTTCCAATGTCAACCGAGCTTATGACACTGCCCACCGCAGGCAAAAGGAACGGAAGTTATGCTTCCAACTGTCTCTACATAAACTCAACTTATTAAGGCAGCACAATTCCTCAATAATCATAACTGCCACACCATACAACAAGAGGTTCCATATAGCCCCTTTCCCTTCCAGGTGTATAATACACTACTGGTCTTATTGCACTAAAAGGAAGTACTCTGGCTACTACAGAAGAGTAATGTAATGGAAAAATGCTACCACACGAAATATCCTCCTTCTCCCGGCTCAGTGTAGAAGTTGTAGATTTCATTCATTACTTACTGCATTATTGTCGGGATATGCGCTCGTTACTCATCCTGAAGAAACTTGAGCTGACACATTCCGGTATATGCGGATCCCCCACAACTACCGCTCCTGATCACAGGGGCTTTGCTCAGAAAGAGTATAGTATAGCAGTACTGTCGCTCTGCCGTGTACAGCAATAATCACGGGAGCTGGCTACATACAAGGTTGAATAAGTGTGTCACCTATTTAGTGCACGCTCTATTTCCATTCAAGAAAAAAGACGAGGAAACAAGACATGTTGTTGATATACGGAGAGAACCACCCAGCAACGGTACTGCTTGCAGTCACTGCGTTGTCATCATATGGGCTGTCGTCCTCCACGTCCTCACCCCTCTCGCTGTGTGTATGTACTGAGAGCATAGTTTATACTGTGTAATATGTGCCTAAACCACATCAGCACCCCACCCGCAAACATCGCACTACTACTACTATATCCTCGATATACTTTTCTACTCCTGGCTAAACTACATTCAAATGAACGTGGATGGTAGTAGTAGTAGTAGTAGCTCTGAAAAATATAAGAGCATTACTTCTGATTTAGAACTCCTGAGAGATAGGATTAATTCATACACACTCTACGTCTACCAACAAGGCGACTTATCAAGCAACAACAACAACAACCCAAAATCCCGTTTGAAGTGTATGCATGTAAAAGTGTGCGTGTCAGCCGTGAGTGACGGGAATGCGAACGGAAAGCCACTAACTAAAAGATGTATACATGACATTTAGGATATTTTAATGGCGTCATTAGACCAGGTAAATTAATAAAGCTCTTAAGGGTTACAACAAACAGCAGAGAGCGGAGGGGGCGAGCAAGAGAGAGAGACAGAGAGACGCACGAGCACGCATCGGCACAACATATAGCCTCGCCACCACCGAAAGAGCACAGCAAAATCGAGTTTAGTGCTGACCCAATTCGCCAGAAGAGAGACACATGACCTCCATTTCCAAATTCCCGTAATTTCGTACTCAAATCTTGGATCGTTCTTCTACTACTACTACCTGGCCTTCATCCTTCTTCTCTGATTGACAAAGAGAACCTTCGGCATCTGTTAAATAGTTCACAAGAAGGTCTTTCCTATTCATTCCCCCTATATAACAGCATATAATTCTCCATTTACAGCGGCACGGGAGGAAAGCTCCTCGCATGATCCTCACCCACCCATCCATCCAATCCACACGTACGCACATGCACACGGACCTTTCAAACTATTTTCACAAATATCTATATATTTACTATAGCGATTACTATGCCCCCCCCAGCCAGCCATAACATATTAGCCCTTCCCCTTTCCATTCCAACAGCAGTGGCATGTATAATGTGTACTATTCTCATACCAGAGTCCCCCACAAACGGGATCAGGATTGTGTCACACAGGCGTATAGTAAACACATGCAAAAGCGACTCATACAATAATATAATGTAAAACATGTATGTGCCATACACATATGATATCTGTCAACCAACGTGACCAGGGAATCCCACCAATGCAATGACCACGCCGGCACTTCCACCGAGTCAATAGGAACAGGAGCTTATAAAAGCTCAACAAAACATTCCTCAGTGTGTGTTGGGTGTAGGCAGGATACTGCACATCAGTGACGTCCAGAACCGCGTCAATACATTGCCAACAATAACACAAGACAAGATAGTCACATCAGCTTGGTTACAGTGTGCCAGGTGAACGGATTCAGAAAAACATTTATATGTACTCTCTCACAGACACACGCATACCCCCAAAGGGGAGCCAAACACTTGGACAGCAGTGGCTTCAGCTGTCAAAATGTAAGGTGCTGCTCACTTGTAAAAGTATATACTATTCACGTGCTTTGCGTGGATTACACACAAAACCCTTGAGGCTGCACATGCACACCAGCCGAATTCCATGATGGGTGGACAATAGTAAATAAGGCAGCGCTGAAAATACCTCGGCCACGCCGCGTACCGTGCATACATATAGTAATAATATTTAATACGAAAAGACTCGCTCACTTCACCCAGCCGTCCGTCTCAACCGTTCCACAACCCCCACATTCCTTCCTTCACCCGCGTCCACACACTCAGCAAAGGCATGCGGCGGAGGACTCCAAATTCCTTCACAAAATCCTCTACTTTGTTATACCTTTTTTAAATTCGGAAAGCTCTACCAATCAGGGAGCTAGGCGAAGAATCAGTGCTCAAACTTTAATGAGCAAAAAGTCTCATTCTGTCCCTCCTTCTCATCAACAAGTGTATACTTTTACTTTTCATAAATTTGTTGTTAAGCGGGACGATGTTGCACACAAAAATAATATAGACACCACCGGTCCATTATTTCCATCCAACCTTCCACCACCACCACCACGATGATGAATTCAGGTCAAAATCCACTGCAGGCTTGGGATGGTGCAGGACGACCGGAGGAGGACTTCAGAAGAGGACTCCGCGTATGCTTGTGTTCATGAACATTAGTTCAATCACCAATCATTTAACCATGGTGGTTGCACAGAGAAATGGCTGAAGAAGTCATCTGTTCTGTCCTATTGCATACAGTATTATTTTAGAGCCATGTGCCCAATGGCTCCTGCTGCCTGCACGCAGTACCACTACACGTACTACTACATGGATTCTTCCACACCCTTCTCGGAATAACCCATCTATATACTTGATTCCTGTCATTGTGTAAGACAACCCATTACATAAATGTCAGCTGATAGCATATGGCCTCTTTTTGCACACTCGAGGACGGGAAATCCCACGTGTTGAACAAACCTCTTGTAAGAAACGAGTGCTGTGTGCTCTGCTCAGAACGGGAGCTACTCCTGCTCTTCTAACACACAGGTCAGTCTCTCCCCCTGCCTATAATGCCATCACGGCCAACAATTTTAGGCTCAAACTGTCAACACCACGTGCAGCTCACACACATGAATCCTTGTCATTATCACCACCGCTGTCACCGTCGTTGGTCCCATCTCTGTTCCACCTCCTCATTTGCTATAATCTATCAACTTCCCCACACTCTCCTATCAGGTAACGCCGCAGCTTACCACATTACCACGCGCCGCCCCTCTGCTCCCCATTCCACATGGAACCAGAGTTGCATCTCAATGACGTCAATAACCCCGATAAGGGGACACATGAGCAGACGCACCCCGACTCACATAATTTCTACACACTATCAGTTTATTGGGGAAATCGAAGGTCGCGCAGTCCAAAGATAATGCACACACACACAAGACAGTAAGTCCCAGTTCTACAGGTCGTACCTCTAAAACCCTCCATATATTCCCCCTACAGACATAAGCAGCGTCACATATAGTTGCACGCTCGAACGCTTAGTCAGTCAATCAGTTGTCAGTTCCCTCCGTCATCATAATCCAAGAAGAAGAGGGACTCGCATGAGCCCAAAACCAGGAAGTTTCCATTTACTCCTCCTAACCGCCATCCATCCATCCATCCTTCACTTCTTCCCCTCACATCAAGCAATGGGACCATACGAATGTGTCCCTCTGTACCGTAAAAATAGCAGTGGTGGTAAGCTCTTGCGGAAAAACTTTCTTCATCATCATGGCAAATTCCTCATTGGAATTAGTATCACTCACAGTGGATACCATAAACCAAATAATTCACTCGCTCAGCCTGCATCAGCAAGACAAGAAACATTCGCACATGCACGCATGCAAACACACACACACACACACGCAGAAACTTATACGGCGGTAATCATATTCGGCAGCAATTCACGACTCACTTTCAGCATATACAAATTGCATCATTTCTTCCCTCTCTTGCGTCCTCCTCCCCATCTTCCGTATCTTGTAGCCCTGACCTACATTCATGGTACGTGGCAAATGGTATGGTATAGCATAAAAGCCGTGGTGAAGCGAATGGTACGGTATAACAAATGATATAGAAAGAAAGGAGTTAGTCCATGCCCCATCAACTAATTCCTACCCCACTCCCTCTGGGTTCTCGTATATACAAGCCCATGTAATAATGGTGCTATTATAAAATAACAATGACTTGTGGATTTATTGGCAGGATTTGAAGAAAATATATCTTCCTCTCAAATCCCACTCCTACTCCCCCTCCCCCATTTCAACTCACCTTTGCACACTCAACCCGCAACTGTACGGATAGCCCTACATGCATGTGCATACGCTTAGAACCGAAGATGATCGCACGTTTTTGTCCCAACCCCAACTCAACCCGTCAGTCA